>BQNB010069658.1:0-33411 GCA_026074375.1 Tanacetum coccineum | reverse complement strand
TAACCAAGATATTAATTAAATTAATAGATTTAACCTCGCTTTAAGTGTTCGACACCCTACTTACCACGAAACTACTACCGATCAGGTACACTGCCCGTTAAAGTGTTGTTTTTTGTTTAGTCGGCAAAATATAAATTTAAAACTTGAATCAATAAAATATACACCACACAACGACACATCAGTCTCACTCTTCCTTACTTCTCGTGATTTGTAGAAACGTGCTGACGACAAGACAAGATCTAAGTTCTGCCGCCATAGAGCAATCAATAGCCCAACGTGTAGCTGAGCCGATAGCGGCTTACGAAGCAAACCAAAACAACCAAAATGGAACCCAAAATGAAGCTAGTGGCCGTGTCGGTGGAGTAGAGCACACTACGCAAGGATGCACTTATAAGGCATTTCGAATTGCCAACCTCAAAACTTTGATGGAACTGAAGGAGCTGTGGGCTTAACAAGGTGGTTAAAAAGATGGAGTCCGTGTTCCACATCTGCAACTGTGCAGAAAATTGTCAAGTGAAGTATGCTACGTGCACTCTGCTAGAAAGTGCATTGACATGGTGGAACTCTCACGTGGAGACAATAGGAATTGATGCGGCTTATGCAATGACTTAGAGGGAACTTATGAAGATGATGGCCGAAGTGTACTGCCCTAAGAAAGAGATTCAAAAGATGGAGAATGATTTATGGAACCTAACCGTTAAAGACAATGATGTTGTCGGTTATACCCAACATTTCTAAGAGTTGTCCCTTCTATGCCTAAAAATGGTTCCAGATGAGGAAGAGAAAATCGAGAGGTACATTTGGGGTTTCTCGAACAACATTCAAAGAAATGTGACTTCAGCTGGATCAACGAGACTGCAAGATAAAATTCGATTGGCTAACTGTTTGATGGACCAGAAGGTACGTGCTATTGCTGCAAAGGATGCTGACAACAAAATAAAGTGGGAAGATGAGCAGGAAGGAAATCATCACAAACAACAAAATAAGAGGCAAGAAGTGGGTAGGGTATACGTTGTTGGAACTGGTAACAAGACAGGCTATGCTGGAACTTTACCACTCTACGACAAGTGCAAGCTTCATCACCACGGTCTAGGTCCCGTTAAATGTGGAAACTGCAAGAAAGTCAGCCACCAAGCAAGAGACTGATGGACCCCTACCTCGGTGACATGCTATGGATGTGGAGGAAAAGGACACGCCAAGAGGTACTGCACAGGATCAGAGAATTATAATGGAGACAAAAAAGCTCGTCATAACCTTGACATTGTTACGGGTACGATCCTCCTCAAAAATCGTTATGTTCCCGTCTTAACTAATACAAGCACCAATAGAAGTTTCATATTCACTGCTAATAGCCACCTCAACGATGTCGCCTCAACTTTCTCAGTCACTTAGCGATTGGATAAGTTAGCTAATGATAAACCTTAAATTTTTCTTTAAAAACTATCCGTTACCCACACCTTTCCCCAAACACCTCATCATTGGATAACACAACCTAAAGTTTGGGACAAAATTTTCTTAGCAAGGGGAGACTGTGACAACAGGAAATTTTGGATTAAATAATTATTTATAAACTTAAATTATTCTATTATTAACTTGCTTTATTTCTACTTTTATAATTTACGTAGTCAATTTGCATGAAACCGGGAAGTTATCCCGCGTAAAACTAAAAATCAACACTGGACGCGTTTCGGCTTTCGATTAAACGTAGTCTTCTGACGACTATCACGTTTCTACTTAACGAGCATATATTTATTTTATTTTATTTTATTTTAGACGTCGCACGTTTTTTTGCGAGCTACGTAAATGTTACTTATGCATTTTGCATGCATGCATGAATACATATTTCCCTCCTAAAATAATATCTAAGTATTATGAGTAACTAAAAATTCAAATTAGAAAAGCATTTCGTCCCCCCTCTCTTGCCCCATATTCAGCTGACCACCACCACCACACCATCACATGGTGTTGGTTGTCTTCTTGTCATAGTACTAGGTGGTCACACCCTCCTTGGCATTTTCTTTAGTCCTTCCTATTTTATTCTCAACTTCATTTGTTTTGCATAAGAATTGAGCCCCACTCTTTATGGGATTCCATGTGCATGAATACATACATATAAAGAAGGCTCACATTCATTTGTACACACACATAAAATCAACTAGCAAATTTTGTTCTCCTTTCCCTCTTTCCTTTTTGTTCGACCGGACACACACACCATGAAACGCCCCTTTCTAGACTCGAAATTTGACCCGAAATTGAAAACTTTGCGGAAGCATGAGACCGGGAATGACCTTGTGTCATTCCATAATATACTTTTTAAAATACATTAAATTTAGACCCTTGAAAGTTTCATTATCATAAAATAGACTCCATAAGCTTCCAACGATATAAGGAACTCATTCTAACTCTTTACGGTTTGCATTTTACGACGAAAACAAAATTGACAAAAACCTTATCTAACATGAGGTTACGCCGTAAACTCTTAAAAACCTTTATGTTACGGCGTAACAAAAAGATTACGCCACTACAAAATTCCTATTAAGCATACAAGATCCCTTTTGACCGAAACTCGACTAAATTGATCCGAAACTACATAAAACCTTCCAGAAATCATTATAACACATAATACATCATATTCATAAGCATTTATGGTCTAAATGACCTAAAAAATATATACTTACGGGGTTTACCAAACACCCCGTTTCGACCCTTTTGCATACAACACTTAAATGGCATACATAACCATTTATCCCATCAATAAAACCTGAATTTAAGTACATTAACAAGACCTTTACGAAGGGTTTTACGACGCTTTAGGGGTTCAATGTTGATATGAGCTAGGTAACTAGTGCTAAGCTCCTATGATCATCTTCATTTATACCTATTCCTTGCTTCTGATCATAACCTTTTACCAAATGCTTTACCTTCTTCGCAAGAACCTACAAAACATTAAAAATCTAAACCGTAAGCATTATGCTTAGTAAGTAAAATAGGGGATAACTTGGCATTATACTTCATTAACATCATATTAATGTCATATACATTCAATCATCAATTCACAAGACTTATCTTCACCTTCTCTTGCATAAACACATACGGCATCATCTCTTAATAAATTATAACGTTACATACCTTACTATTCACAACTAACCTAGTCGCATCCTTAACTAGTTAGCCAAAATAGTTCTCATTCAACTCCTATCAAGGTACACTAGGCCAACACTTTCAAAGACCATCATCATATACAAATATTGCTAACAATAGCACATAACACATAAGATGAATAATTCAATACAACATCACATTATCACCAATTTTACTTACCTTGAATCCAAGCTAAGAAACCAACAACATCATCATCATCAATCCTCACTTGCTTCCTAAGACATGTTCATCATAAATCACAAATACTTCATAATTCTTATAGTAATTCAAAGGTGTCTAGACCCATACATAATCATAACTAAAATCTTTCTTTATCATTATATGATCATTCATGATCATAATCCCAAAATCACTAATTTACTCTTAATTAGATAAATAACCTTAATCCATGTTCATAAGCACTTCTAAACTTAGTTTAGGATAACAATTACCCAAAGCCCCTAAATTGGGTCTATAAACCCTAACCCTTAATCACTATCAATCTTGATCATCAAAACCATCATATTTTTCTCTCCTTTTTGTTTGTGTCGACACATACACAACACATAAGAATTACTAGAACTTTTTAGAACTCTAGGGAATTATCTAGCATTAAGTTAGGTACTAGTTTGGCTATTTGACACATATGGCCCCTCAAGTCTTATTTCTCATAATTTTGGCCACCTAATTTATATAGCATATTTATCATTTGACAACATAGTCCCTTAAGTTTATATCTTTTATATTTGTGACACGACATATTTTCTACTTCCATTTTACATATACATTGACTTATAGCTTGACCATTGGATTTGACTAACCAATCACGTCACATCTTCAAACTTATAAAAGTCACAGTCAAACTCATTCTATGGCATTATCGTAATTAAAATACCTAAATCCAGTTTTAGGGTGTTACAAATCTATCCCCCCTATTTAGATTTCGTCCCCAAAATCTATTCGTCTAATATTGACCATAGCTTGGTTACATTTTACTCATCATTTCATTTTAGCATTTTTATGCATATACGTAACTAGTTGTATCAACCTATATGGTTTTACAACTCTAGCCATGCTATAATACCTTTATTTATCCTTATCCCGTTCTACTTCTCGTTCCTTCCTTTCATACTTACATTCTTTCTAATGACATACCTCAATTAAGTGACATTTTACTATTTCTAATTCCTTCATTGTAATAACTTTTTCTCTATATCATTACATTCCCATTTATTCCTTTTCTAACTTTTCATCAAGAACCACATGTCACACGCGAAATTACATTACCTTGACTTGACAAAAATCAAGGTTAGCTAATACTTTCTTATTTAGCGTAACTATCTTGACATTCTTTTTATCGTTTCCATTATCATACTTTACCTTCGTTATTTCTTTTTAGTTAATTCTCATCAAAGACTATAAGTCACCTGAGAATTTCAATACTTTTGTCTTTATAAATTTAAACATCAACTATACTTTCACATATCACTTAAGGGTGCTAACATAATCCTAGCAACCATCCCAGCCATTACTTACATTGAAACAATGCCATAAGGCATATTATAACATCAATTTTAACTTTTATTCTTCATCCTATACTTCTAACGTCTTAGACTTAGCCTTTTTCCTAAAGTCTCTACTAAATGTCGTAATCAACTTCTTATTTTGCTTATCTTATTTCCTAAGATATCTAATTACTTTTAGACTCTCATCTTCTACTTCCTTAATTTCTCTCATGCTATGCCAAGAACACATAAGCCCACTCATCCATACCTCTTTATTTACATTGAGAAGCGTCCCAATAAATACAAATAAGGAAGTATAAACTTATGGTTCGATGATTCATAATTTCTTTATTTAAATGAAAAGGCGTCCCAATCCATTTAAATAAGGAGATTATAAACCATCCTACTTATATGCTTCCGTCATAACACTCGAACTTGCTTAAGTCTTCATTACTTTCCATTATTCACATATCAATAACTCATTCATTTTTAATATCGTCTTTTATACTCTTGGATCCAATGTCCTTAACTTTTTCCCGAAGGAAACTTGGCTTTCTTCTCGTAGGAATTCGCCCATTACCGATACCCTTGTGGTATCATTAACATTTTTAGGCTATCGCGAAGGATACCATCATATTAGGCTATCCCAAAGGATACCATTATATTAATCATTGGATCCAAGCTAAATTTAATTTTATCATTCTTTACCCCTTTTCGTTATCTATACACCTTTCTAGTCATATACTTTTCATTTCTACTTTTATTGCCTTAAGCAATTCTACTTCATACTTTATCATCTTACTTTATATTCCACAAGATCCAAATCATGTATTACATATACATGTACATTTTCACCTTTCTTTTATCATTCTCTTATCTTACATATGCAAATGCATTACTTGCTTTCTTGTCAACTCTACGTTGAACTCATGTTTAACTTTTTTACCAATCCATCCTTTATTTCATTAAACTCTTTCTTGTATATACACCCCATTCTTCATCATTCTCTCATTTGATTTATCTTAAGGTGTGCTCATTTATCTACTTTACTTATCATACATTTCTTCATATATTAACATGATTCATTCATTCTTTATCATTCATTTAACGCATTTAGCTTCATTTAAGATTTCTAGCGTAACTCTTCTTAAGTATCTTTCATATACATCTCGTACTTAACCATGTCATACTATTGCGTCATACTTTATCATGTCCTTTACATTACATGACTTATCATACTTTAACTTTTATTAGTAATTCATATAAGTACTTACACTCAATACAATACTTCTTCATTAAAAGACTTTTTCAAAATTCAAGCATCTTCACATTACCTAGCTCATACTTACATACTTTCATTATTACTTATTAAAATGCAATCCTATGCATTTATCTTAGCTCTAGCATTTCTTTAATTCATATCATCATAATATACATATCATACACCACTTAGACATATAATCCACCATAGACTTCACATTACATAAGCATATACTTCTACACTTAACACTTTTTTGATAAGCGTTATACATTCTTAGCCGCATTCTTAATCCTTTAGTCTATGTCAAAATAACATTTATAATTTCTCATAATCATTCCATGTCTATACATTATCATTCTATTTGCCGTAAGCACATAACTACCTTATAACTAATGCATTCGCATTCTTCATTACTTAAACTTACGGCAACGCATCTACGAGTGGTCTAAGTTTAGGCAATCCTATAGTGAAAACCTACTTCTCTTAGACCGAAGCTCTGATACCAAGTTGAAACGCCCCTTTCCAGACTTGAAATTTGACCCGAAATCAAAAACTTTGCAGAAGCATGAGACCGGAATGACCTTGTGTCATTCCTTAATATAATTTTTAAAATATATTACAATTAGACCTTTGAAAGTTTCATTATCATAAAATAGACTCTATAAGCTTTCCAACGAATTGACAAAAACCTTATCTGACATGAGGTTACGCCGTAACCACAATGGTTACGCCGTAAACTCTTAAAAACCTTTATGTTACGGCGTAACAAAAAGATTACGCCACTACAGAAAGTCCTATTAAGTATACAGGACCCCTTTTGATCGAAACTCGACTAAATTGATCTGAAACTACATAAAACCTTCCAGAAATCATTATAATACATAATACATCATATGCATAAGCATTTGTGGTCTAAATGACCCAAAACATATATACTTACGGGGTTTACCAAACACCCCATTTCGACCCTTTTGCATACAACACTTAAACGACATACATAACCATTTATCCCATCAATAAAACCTGAATTTAAGTACATTAACAAGACCTTTACGAAGGGTTTTACGACGCTTTGGGGGTTCAACCTTGATATGATCTCAGTAACTAGTACTAAGCTCCTATGATCATCTTCATTTATACATATTCCTTGCTTCCAATCATAACCTTTTACCAAATGCTTTACCTTCTTCGCAAGAACCTACAAAACATTAAACATCTAAACCATAAGCATTACGCTTAGTAAGTAAAACGAGGGATAACATGGCATTATACTTCATTAACATCATATTAATGTCATATACATTCAATCATCAATTCACAAGACTTATTGTTGGAAACACAAAAAGTGTTGGTCACTTCCAAGTTGTAATAGGTCTTAGCTCGTAGATCGTGTCATGTTAAGTATAGAAGCTAATCCAGCCCAAGGCCCATGGGAAGCCCATCATAGCCAATGGGTCGGCCATCATGTAACTATATAAGCCCTCTCATAGCCTTGGAGAGGGGTTGGTTGTTTTTCATTTTTCCCATATTTTCCATATAGTAATAACATCATCCACTCCATCACTTTCTCGATCTAAACATCACAACCCATATCTCTCTCTTGTTCTTGGTTTAGATCATAAGATTACATGTTTCTTCAATTGGTATCAGAGCCATGGAGTGGTGTGTTTAGTTTTTGTGTTTATCTTATGATTTGTGTTCAAAATCTTTATAAAGAACAAAATTTCTGATTCAAATTTTTTGGTGTAAAAACCTTAAAGTTTTCATTTTTATTGTTCCTATAGGGTTAGTAACACTAGTTGTACAAGAATTTTTGCTAAAAACCATTCAAAATGTGTCTTTTTAAGTTTTGAAAATTTGAGTTTTGTAGTAGAGCGGAGCCGAACTAGCGTATTTGTTTGACAACCGAACTAGATAACCGAACAAGCAGAGCCGAACTAGCTAAACCGAACTAGTTTGTCCCTTTGTCAACCAAACAAGACAACCGATCTAGGCTATTTCTTTGTCAACCGACCTAGCCAATTCCATTTAATACACGTTGTTTTCCCGGTTTTGTCGAGAATTGTAAAATCCCGTGAAACAAACACTTGTTTTCCCGGTTTTGTCGAGAATTGTAAAATCCCACGTAGTTTCATTTCAAGACTCAACAATCACATAACCAAACATAATTTATTTCTACCACCGATCGATCACTTTGTAATCTTTTTGATACCACAATGACGACTCTTGCCGATAAGTCACTTCTTTCAGGAGGAGACAACAAACCACCAATGCTTGAAAAACACTTGAATGATTCTTGGAAGAGCCGAATGGAACTGTATATGTTGAATAGACCTCATGGAAGAATGATTCTTGCCTTTGTTGAAAAAGGACCACTCTTTTGGCCTTCAATCACTGTGGATGGAGCAACAAGGCTTAAGGAATATATTGAACTGACTCCCGCTGAAGCCATTCAAGCTGATTGTGACATCAAAGCAATAAACATCATTCTCCAAGGCCTTCCAACTGAAATTTATGCTCTTGTGAGTCAACATCGTGTTGCAAAAGATCTTTGGGAGAAGATTAAACTGCTAATGCAAGGAACGTCATTAACAAAACAAGAACGAGAATGCAAGCTGTATGATGAATTCGATAAGTTCACTTACAAGAAAGGAGAGTCGTTACATGAGTACTACTTGAGGTTCACTCTGTTACTCAATGATATGAACATCTACAAGATGCCATTGGAGCAATTTCAAGTTAACACCAAGTTTTTAAACACTCTTCCTGATGAATGGAGCAAATTTGTTACTGATGTTAAATTGGTCAAAGACTTGCATACTACCAATGTTGATCAGCTTCACGCTTACCTGCAACAACACGAAAGACATGCAAATGAAGTTCGTTTGTGTCACACCCCACCAAGGAGGAAACGCAAGGCGCGACATGAAAGGATATTAACATAGCACAAGCATCTTAATAGAGAAATACTAAATAGTGAAATAAAAGCAAAGACACAATGTGTCATGATAACATCCACAATAAAACGACAATGTATGAATGATAGGGGGTTACCATCCGTACAAGTCTTACAAAATCAAAAACATAAACTAGAATTTGAAACAAACATATTAACCAACAAAGACATAGCACAAATCATAGATCTTCAAACGCATCCTACGGTCTCACTAGCAAACTTTCCTAGCATCATATCCGATCACCTGAGATACCTGAAAACGATGCTAAAACACGTCAACACTAGGTTGGTGAGATGCCATAGGTTTTAGACACCAACCTCAAAACATTTCAAAACAATTCCAACATTACTGTGATAAGATAAACAGTTGCATGGCATATCATGAACTATCACATACTACAAATCAATCAGCTCAATTCAACACAATTCAAATCAATATAGCTCAAACAAAATAGCTCAACTCAAAAATAGCTCGGCTCAACCCAAGTGGGGAAGGAACGATCCCACGATCCAAGCCAACCCGGCTCCACTTGTCTTTGTTACATATTGCAAGGTAGGGGGGGGGGGGGAAGGTGGGGGGGGGGGGGGAGGGGAGGGTCAATTGCCCAAGCAGTGTACTAAGCCAAACGGAAAAGGGATGAAACAATGGTTCAACAATAAAAGTGTTGGCTCTGGTTTCAAGCTCAAGGCAAGTGGTACAATCTTTATAAAGAAAGAAAATAGCATTTTAGGCAGATCCAGGACCTTTCCAGACATTCAAACCACCAAACTGCATCCACCCACAATGCTGCGCTTATCAAGCCGATGATCTGAAGCTATGAACTCTGAATTGTGATGAAACTCGACACTTGGCAAGATGATCTCATAGGCGAATCTCTCCAGGAATGCTCAGATCACTCACTGAGGTACACAATCCAGATAATACTGACTATAATTTACACAATTAAAGTTGAAGCAAAAATGACACCATTCTGAACATTCTAATGATGTGAATCAGACAGAAACTGAAATAACCAGTGATAGCAATATCATTCCTTATTCTCAGTATCTGAGTGAAACACAACAGAACTGTCGAGTAATCTAACTCTTCTGCATCAATCAAGATGACCCTGATAGTTATCTTGTTGAACAATGTAAATACCACAAGTGATTGCACTACACAATGTTAATACAGCTTTTGACTACCGAGCTGACAGATATAAATAAGAGTTAAAGATTGTACGATCTTAAGGAACACTCTTTATGAACAAAGTGCAAGGAAAAGGATTCTTTAATGAAAACAATTCAAATCTCAACTCAGAATGATTTTTAAAATGGAAGAAAACAGAAATCTTGATAGAGAAATTGCTTTAGAATAAGAAAATTAAGCAACTTGATAAACTTAGGATAATATTACGAAATGATGAAAATGGCTTTCAGTAATCAAGGATCGGGAATTGCCATTCCAAACACTTCACAGTTCTTACCTTTTGGGACAACCTATAGATTTCCTAATATAAATCCCTCGCCAGATGATGACAGCAGAAATCATGACGTCGATGGATATGTATATTAGGCTTGCCCAAGTAGTAAGATTATCACCTTGGAAATACATACCATATGGAATGAGGAGAGGATTACTTTCTTTCTTTGGGTGCCTTCCAGACTGGCTTTGTAACATCGCCTTGTGATGAAGAAAAATGGTCTGGATCCCTTGAGTAAACTCTTCCCATAGAAGCTCTGCATGATCAACATTAGTTTGAGTGATGATTCCCCACACATATCGCAGAACTGGGTTCGTGGGATATCACAGCCAGATGTCTTTCCTGTCAAAGCACTGTTGATTAAGGTTAGAATTAGCTCTCTCATGGTTGATACACATAAATTCACCCGTATATTGGAGACAATTTTCTACAGGTATCAGGATACCTCCACTCATTAACAAAATTTCAATCACCGTGTTACCAGACCGGAGGTAACTCAAACGGTGATTGGGTTGAACAAGGAGTAATTGCTAATTGCCTTTACTGAGAAGATCAGCACTTAGGATCAACCATTGTTCCATTCAACTTGACAACTATAAACCCCAGTCTTCTTGTTATATTTCATTGTGTTCCAGAACTGTTACAGGTAGATAGCAGGAACACTTGCTAAGGCAGTGAATGCTCGGAAGAAGTTGGTATTACTCAAGATGCCTACTGATATCTGAAAGATGGGGTTCTTTTGAATATTTTGTGCATTGAAAAGAAGGTTGCTTTTCCCGATTATTAACCACTAAGAGCGAGGTACAATCTGCTCATCTGTTCTTGTCGGTGGTTTATCTGAACATTTTGTTCTGCCACGTATATCTGCCAAAGAGTAATAAACGAAAGAAACACACATTGCAAGAACGATGTTAGAGAGAACGTTAGCTTTGATTAAAGTCATGTCATTCCACAATTGATTAAAAATAGAGGTAACTCTGGTTTGATAAAAATCTACATATGAGGACATAGGATGCAGAATTATCCAACAGGATCAATTACTTGTTAACTAAGCCCGGATGGGAGTTAGAGAAGCAACTGGGTCATTCGAAGGGGCCTTGATAGATTATTAGGCTTAATGGGCCAAAATTATGAAACTTAGCCCAAACCGCCGCCAGGCAGAATGCCAACCCGCCGTTAGGAGAATCGAGCAAACCGCCGCGAGGAAGGCACTAAACCGTCATGAATATTAGAATAAGATTAACCAACCCGCCGCTGAAAATAAAATAAAAAATTCAAAAAGGGCGGGTTGAATTTTTATTATATAAAAATATTCGACCAAACCGCCGAGAGACGGCGGTTTACCTGTTGGAATAAAATAATATAGAATTACGGCAACCCGCTGCGAATCAACCCGCCATTAGGCAACTCGCTGTGAATCAACCCGCCATTAGGCAACTCGTTGAGTAGATATATTACATAAACCAGCGGGTTGAATAAATTATTAAAAAAATAATAAATTCAACCAAACCGCCGCGGTGCGGCGGTTTCCCTAAAAACATTAAACTAATAATAAAATAACCAACCCGCCACCTAGAATCATAAGCAACTCGCCATGAGAACTGAAAAAAATTCAAACCACACACATCCTTTGGCATTCCTAGGCTTTCCTACGCATCAGGTACACATTACTACCATTCTTTCCATCAAACAAACTGACTCTTACTTTCTAAAAGTCAACCCGCCACCAAGAATCATAATCAAATCATTCAATATTGTTTGAGATAGTAATCTATACATCAAAACTTAGTGATCTATGCCTTATGAACAATTCCCAGCAACTAAACAACCATTAACAACACTACATTGGCATTTTGATCTAAAACGACCCTAGAATCATTCTTAAGACAGTTAAGAATCAAAGGCTATACATTCACTAATGTTTGAGATAGAAAACGACACATCAAAACTCATTAATATATATCTTATGAACACTTCCCAGCAACTAGATCACACCCTACAACACTACATTGGTGTACTTGTCTTAAAACGGCCCTAGATCTATTTTTCTACACTTTTTAATGTGTTTTCATTCGATTCCTTTGATATGCACACTAAATAAATGATATAGAATAAGGACCGATGCATACCTTTGCTCGAAATACTGGAAATCGGCGATTTGAGACTTGGTTCTTGGCGGCGAGTTGCGAGTGTGTGTGTGTGTGTTTTTTGTTCTTTGACCGGTTTTCGAATGTTTTGACCAAATGGCAACTCGCCGCCCTTTTATACTCCTAAGTTACATACTTGGCAGATTTGGTCCCTTTGGTTTTTATTTCTTGTTTTAAGTATTTCTAAGGCATTTCTAAGATTAGGCAATTGGCCAACTTAGTCCCTATTGGTTAATAAGGCTAGGAAACAAAGAGCAAATGCTTTTTACACCCTAAACATTACAACAATAGATAACTTTGGACCTTTGAGTTAAAATTAATTAACTCCCCTTCAAATATTAACCCATTAGAATACAACAACCATCTAAGATTAGACTTTTATAGCAACCCACAGTCTTTTATAACCCCTTAGATTTTTTCACATTCACTCTCCCCCTCAAACAACGACCCGGTTTCTATTGAAAGAGCTGTAGTCGTTGATTGAGATGAAAAGATCAGGCGAACAGCTCCCCCATCACCATTGTATTACTCTACTCCCATAACGCATGGATATAAAGTAATCCATGCCCAGACATTAAACCGGGTTGCAATTTGAAGTAATTGCAAGCCTTTTAGTAATTCCAAATGACTTAAAATATTTCCTAAGTATTTTATTAGACTTATTAAACAAATATATATATAGTTTTGAACGAAGGAACATTAAGACATTCTGTTTACTCAGCCCTCCTTCTTGAAGACGTCTGAGAGTTTCAGGGTCAAACTCTTCAATCCTAGGCGTGGAAGAAGAAATTCGAACCGTTCTCTTGTAATGCTTGTGAGAATGACTGCAAGCTGATAGTTCGTTTCCACGAAGTAGAAGTTTCACCACTCTATTTCCACTGCTCCCTTGGATGAAATGGTGGCATATGTCTATGTGTTTAGATCGAGAGTGCTGGACGTTGTTACAGCAAAGAGCAATTGCACTTTTGTTATCACAATACAGAGGAATTTTATTGAAGTCCAAATCCTAGTCTTGAGCTTGATCGCTTCCAAAGGATTTGAGCAACAACATCCAGACAAGGCGATGTATTCAGCTCGTAGTTGATAATTGCCGTGCTTCGTTGTTCTTTGATACAGCAAACCAATCTATCTCCAAGAAACTGAGCACTTCCCGACGTACTTCTTCTTGAATCTTGACATCCCGCATGATCCGCATCTGCATAAGCTGTTAGTGACATGGCGTTGTCTTTCGGATACCAAAGACCCATGTTAATGGTTCCTTTCAAGTACCGAAAGACACTTTGAATAGTCAAAGAGCTTTTTGGTAGCTTAGCCTGATATCTAGCACACATGCACACAGCGAATACAAGTTCGGGTCTACTAGAAGTGAGGTACATAAGGGAGCCAACATTCCTCTAAATTGAGTTTTGGATCAACTGAAATCCTCCATGAGATCCTCGTCCATTTTCAATCGATCCACCATAGGCGTATCGACAGGGGCCAGAGAGATACCATTCCCTATTCTTTAATGTTTCGAGAGCAAATTTTCTTGAAATTATTGACGGTTCTGGTGTGACCAAGCAAGTAGCTACAGCTTCTGCCCATAGAAACATGTAGCTCTCGAGAATAACATCATTGTACTGCTGCTTTCCACCATTGACGATAACTCTTTCAACAACGTCGTTCTGTTGAGGATTCTCAGAACAGACGTTTGAATGAAATATGCCCACACCTTCATAGTATTTCAGAATCACTTGGTTGACGACTTCCGTTTCCGTTATCGTTCGGATAATCTGACTTTTGTTGAGGACCAACCTATATTTGCTAAGAAAGTTAGTGACAAACTCTGGATGTTTTTCATCCTTTGACCTCAAGAACTTTACCCATGTAATCTGAATAGTCATCACGATGACTAAGATGGTATTTGTTTTCCCTTTAATACTCGGACTCTCATTGGACCCACACAATCCATGTGAATGGTAATGAAGAACTTCCATATTGATTTTCCAGATTTTGGCCGGTGGGAGAACTTCTTGCTTTTTCCAAGCTGACAGGCTGAGCAAAGATGATCCTTTTCAAACTTCAATATAGGTAGACCTCTAACCAGATCTTTTCGAGCAAGATCATTTATCGTGCCGAAGTTTAAATGGTTTAAACGACGATGCCATAACCATGATTTGGACCTAGAAGCTTTGGACAGCAAGCATATCGGAGAGACATCCATCATTTCATCAATCGATATCGTGTACAAATTGGTGCCACGACTACCTTTAAGGATATCAGTACCCTTAACATCCACGAACAAAGCAAGTATGCTTCTGAAGGCCACTTCAAGATCATAATCACAAAATTGCCCTACAAAGAATAGATTATATCCAAGTCCCTCCACGTATATACTCTTAATCCACACTGTCACCCCATAACATAATCTCCAAACCCAGATAGCTCCTAAGTGAACATTCCCGAAATCTGACTGACCCCGAAGAACTTTACCACGAAATTCATGAGCTTCGAACTACTTGCCGCGTCATATGTTTTGAACAGCCTGAGTACCATATACAAAGCATGACCTGTACACCAGCATTTAAAAACAAGTTCGAGTTTTTGAGAGTTTGGAATTTCGGTTCCCCAATTTTTGTTGGGTCCCTGTTGTTAGAATGTAGAGTAGAACAATTCAACAGAAAGCTTTGGTCAAATGGCAATTTCGTCAAAGCAAAATTTTCGTTCCTGTGGGTCTCCATTGAGAACCCAATCAAGTTTTCCTAGGGTGAGTTTCGTTCCTATGGTCTCCATTGATTAACCAATATCTATTACATAGATTTTCCCGAAGCTTTCCAAACCCGCTTGGTCTTGTGCAAACTATTACAGATAGTCTGACCTTTTGGGATTCCGATCTGCCTTGGTCTTGTTCCAAGACAAGTCTAACGGTGGGGGTACACTCACAGAATTTCAGATATTAACAACACACATTTCAATGACTTGGCGGATTTACACTTTTTACAAGTTTTGCACACAAATTCAGAATTCGAATTAATTACAACACGCTTAGAGCTAATGCTAGAATCAAACCGGATTCACTTTTGTCTAAACTGACTTATTTGTCCTAAGGCGTACTTCTACTTCCTTCTTATTCTCCTTCTTAGCAGCAGGATCCTATTTTTCTTTGTAGATGCTTCTGAGGCTTTAATCCACTTGCTTCAGTGGATCGTTTACTCCTGAAGAGGAAGCACAGGATATTATCTGTGAACCACTGGTGCACTTGTGTTGCTGTGTGTTGCGAAAGCAGTCCTGGTTTATCACTGAAACAGTAATGCTTTTTCCCAAGTAACAGGGTAAGAGGGAGCCTTGTTTATCTCCATTCATTGAAACTTTTTTTGGGCAAGTGCCAATCACACATTCTATGAAATACCTGTGAAAACTTAGTGTATTACAAGGCAAAGTTAAGTAAAAATATCCAGTGGTTTCTATCCGACTCTAGCTTTCTCTACAATCTCCCTAAGCGTTTCTACAAACACTCCTTAAGATGGCTGATATAGTTTAAATGAGCACATCTTATTGGTTTCTTAAGGGAGTGAGGGATTTTTTAACGACAATGCATACATGCAGGACAAGAACTTTTGGTTTGACCATAGTCACTAGTGAAACAACTCTTTGCTTCGCAATTGAGCTTTGAGACTCTCAATCTCATTCAACATGGTAGATGTCTTTTCACTTGAGTGAGCACGCGTGATCTTAATTGAAGTCATACAATTCCTTGTAATGTTGTTGACCTTTTTCTAGTTCTACTTCTATCGCAATCAATTTGTTCAATAAGATCAGTGACATCTATAGTCATTAATAAGGCTCACGACTTCTGTCATTCACAATAGCGACTAGATCTTTTCAAGTGTCTAATCAACGTTAGCTTTTCTTGAATTTGATGTCAAAATTCTTGATCTTAAAGAACGAGTTAAAATCAGGAGCTTCCTGTGAGCTGTGAATTTATTCATATCAAAACTTTTCTGAAGATTGATACTTTATTGCAAATTTAGTATTCCCTTTTAATTTTGAAATAAAGTTTGCCTCATCATGAACTGTAGACATGCAGCCTTCAAGATCTAGATAACGTGAATATTCCACATCATACAGCATTGAGTCGACAAACAATTAACAATCAATTCTCATTTTCAATGAGAAGTTTTTCTTTCAAATTTCAGGCACATTGCTGTGTCAACAATTCTTGTCACTTCTTATTCATTTGATCAAAAATTTCTTTCATTTTCTTTAACTTCTTTAAAGAGGGGTTGTTTAAACTCCCAACAAAGTGTTTCTTTAAGAGTTGAGTGAAAAATGATAAACTTAGTGAGGTACCCTCTTTTTGTTTGCTCAAAACCTCTTTCCCCCTCTGTAATACCTGATGGTGTGATTCTAGTTTTGCAAGTTTTGTCAAATTCCGTAAAAAGTTGTGTGAGTAAGACAGATTACGTTTTTCACCAGAACTTTTAGTTGGAAGAATGCCTGGGACAAGCTAGACAGAGTATTGGGTGATGTCACTGTCAATGACTGAAATTGGTTTTGGAAGCTAAGGTCCCTCAGCTTTTTCCTGTTGTTGTCATCTAGGACCAAAATATATGTTCTGGGTCAGATTTCTTTGGGGAGCAAAGTTGCAAGAAAGTCCTTTCGAGTAATTGGGGGCAATCCTAACTTTAGTTACACACATAGAGGGCTGTTGCATTTTCACAGCCTTCTATACCTAGTTATCTCAGCTAACTCACGCTTATCCTCTGAGTCATGTATGACATGGGGTATGAATTGGTAGTGATAAGTACATGGCCAATTATACAGAGCCAGACTGAGCTTGCTTTGCACGAGCGAGACATACGGATTTTTGTAGCCTATTGCTAACCTTGTGCTTTCATCATAATATGATTTGGTTTACAAAACATGTGAACTGTTTGAACAGACGATCCTATTTGTATAATCTAATCTTCAATCCTTATCTTTAGCGTCTTAAGTCTAAAAAACTCTTCAAGGAATTTGTTTTTCCTTTTGTTTAAAAATCCTTTTTCAAAGTGTTACTTCTTCTTCCTTTGACTTATAATGTCCACAACTTAGAACTAAGGAGTATTTGTGCTGAATGTAAGTTTCATATTTTAAAGACGTTTCCTTATCTATTTCGGTCTGAGATAATTATTCTCATTGTTCATCAATTTTTTTAAATTTTTTTTTTGTTCTCTATCAGTTAATTCATACTTGCCCGTTTTTCATAATTCCCCGACCAGTTTCCTAATATCTCGCAATTCAGAGGTCCTGAGTCATACATTACCATGTCTGGCTTATTGTTTAATCTACTTTGTACACCCTCTTCCATCATTTCATCGAGAATTGACATCAATTGCATCATTTCGACAGAAGATACATCCTTCTTTGAAACAGACATGGATCTTCGTTTCTTCCATAGACTGATCATAAACAGAATAGTATTACTATTACTTGTATAGTCCGTATAGGAGTCTAACACCTAGTTGTTGTTCATCAAGTTTGCATCTCGTGTACTTCATGAAACCATCTAAAATATTTACAAAGGTATCAGATCATTTACCTCAGAAGGAGTATTTAGAACATATGATTGTCCCGGCTCATCGTAGATTAGATCTTCCGATGTCATTTGTCCATGACAGTCGGTGTGATGGGACCCTGTCAACATCAGAGTCGAATTGCATCACATTCATCAGCTTCAAATACATGTCCACATTGAGTGCCAAAATCATCCTCGGGTGGAATCATCCACATTATCACTACATTGTAACCAGTTCCCTGCAATGAAACATCGACTGAGTTCTTCACTAGTACTGCACCACTCTCCTGGGCTTGCATTATAGTCATCTGTCCTTGCAGTAGTCTGAATCTTGAAGTCCTTTGGCCTTGGACATATCTCGTTCTATGATGCCCTAGTCCATACATTGACACATGATGGTTTCGCTTTACTAGGATTAACAATGCCTCCTATGTTCTGTCCTCCTACATTCCCAGCTACACCATTTCCTCTTGCATTGTTTCTCTGAAATGGTCTTCTTTGATTATTCGCATTGTATCTTCCACGGACATCTTGAACCACAACTTCCCGTTCCTTAACCGATCAGCTTTGTTTCCCTTGCAAAAGACGACAGCTCTAAGTTGATTGTTGTTTGAAGGAAGATGTGATTGTACGATTGAGTGAGGTAGGGCAAGGGAGTTGGCTAAACTTTCAATCTAGTTTTCTATGAAGAACTTCCTGAGTTCATCTGAAAGTTGTCAGAAAGGATATGGGTTCTGTTGAGATTGAGGAACTTGGATGATTGTGTTGGATACTGCTGAACGTGAGGGCATCCGCGAACACAATGCCAAAGGATCATTATTTTGGTTGACAGAACCTTTCCATCATAATTCTGTTCTCTTAGCCATGCACCTGCAATGTTGCTTTAAGTAGGCATACAACTGATCAACAGTTTGACTCTTTCAAACCTCTGTTAAGTTTGATCTTCAGTTAATGAATCTACCCACTCAGGCAACTTGTTTGTTCACAAACTAGCGTTAAGCGCATTCTGGACATGGTCATCTTGAAGATTCTCATGTAATTAAGGACTTCATAAACCTAACGTAGTATCCTTGAATGGTTTCACCTTTGATTTGACGGAATGTTTCAAATTCATCGTAAAACGGAAGATTCCCTTCATCCTTTGTAAATCAAACCTTCCAGAATCATCTTCACGTTTTCCAAATGTCTTTAGCGTCATTATAGTGATTGAGGTGAGTAGATGTCCCTTTGGTATACCCTTAAGTAGATATTGGTTTGCACGAATGTCAGCTTTATACCCTTCCTTTCTTCAGCGAAAGGTCTTAAGGACTCTAGCACAACTGACCTTGTTGTACTGCACCCTCGTCCTCAGTAATAACATTGGACCGTTCCCATCTGAAATGGTCCTTCATTTAATGGACGTTCATAATATTTCTCTCCATTAACCTTTCCTATACAGTACAACGTATACGTTGTTGCAAGATTCAAATCTGTTCTATCCAAGCAAAAAAAAAAAAAAATGGTTGGCGTGTATCAGAACCGGCACACTGAATGTCCTTGGCATACTAGACATCTTGTATTATTATGAGATTGATATGTTTTTGATCGATCAAGATTAGTGAGTGTACGTAAAAGTGGTGAGGGTTAACGTATTCGTATTTTGTTAAGTGATATTAAATCCCAGTTTAAATAATTCAAATTCAAGACAGAAGCTCAACTCGCCGCCAAAGCACCAAACCTCTGCAAAGAAAATAAGGCAACTCGCTGTTGAATTATTAGGCAACTCGCCAAACACTACTCGCTGCCAAGCAACCCTCCGCGAAAATAAAGGAAACTCCGCTGGAGGAAAAATAAGGGCAACACGCTGCCAAGCACCCGCGCGAAGAATATATTTAACAACCGCCGTGATATTCAAACCGCCAAGTTTCCTCAAGAATTTTGTTATTAAAATATTCCACCCGCGATAACCAGTTCAAACCGCTGAAGCAAACCGCTGCTTAGTAACAACTCGCCGCTTGAGCAACTCGCCACCTGTTCAAACCGCTGGTAAGCAAACCGCTGCTTAGTAACAACTCGCCGCTTGAGCAACTCGCCGTGTGTCAGAGGGTTGGTAACCTACTTAATAAAATAATATTTTTTAGCAAACCGTCGTGAAGAAATTCTGGCAACTCTCCACGAAGAACAACGACGTTCTTCAACATAAACTTCCCCTATAAATCACCCATTTGAACGATTTCTCTTGATTTCTTTTTGCACAACACAGTAACCAACAAGGTAATAGCAACTAGAAACAACCCAACTTTATCAAACAAACAAAAAATTCGAAGATCTCAAAAATAGCTAGTGCCTTCAAAGGTACACTTTTCGATTAAATCAAGCAATAAATCGTCATACACACGATCTAATCATCCCTATCGCTCTGATACCAATTGTGGTATATCCTATATCATAACACGGGGTCGATTCTTGGATTTGGCTAGTTTCTAGAGAGAGAAAAACACTAGAGAGAATATTCTAGAAGAGAAAACGTATTTCTTATGTAAATGAAATATAACTAGCTTACTTCTCCACAGTTGAGAAGAGGCTAATAAAGTACTTACAATATCCCTGGTATTCGAACCTGACTTAAAAACCGGAAACGTACTATTAACTATTCAGCTTACAGCTATAATAAACAAGTAAAATACAACGGGGTGACCGCGTCTTTTTCTAGTTATTTTATATCTAACAACTCTAATGCCATAGTACTGTCTTCTTCCAGACTCTAGCTTTAATTTTAGCATTTTGCACCAGTACTTTCTTTTTCAAAGGATACTTCTTCTCTACCAGCATATGAATGACTAATCCTGTCTCAGTCACTAAGGTATGTACTCCTGAAGAACCATGTAGCTTCCAACTCACTATATTCCAATCCTGATGTGAATTCCAAAACTCATTTTCATCATTTGGGTTGAACATAACCATCAAATCTCCCCAAGAACTCTACAAAACCTTCAGGTAGCTCCTCTGATTTCTATCCATTACCAGCTGATTCACCATCATCAAATCTTCTCAACAAATATTGACCACACCCTCATCAAAGAACTAAAATAATCTTTTGTGCCATTGCTTCTAATCAACCACATTTCTGATTAATTTCTTTAAGTGTTCAGCTTATCAGCCTGTGTTTAGTTCCTAAGACACTCTGTTTCCATTCTTGATGGGATATTTCCTTCACGTATTTTCAGTAATCACATTCCTTTTCTCATTGGAGCTATAGTTAAATGTAATCTCAGCTCATCATTCTCTTTCTCACTATCATCCTCAGAAGTGTTTTGTATGAATCTTCTTTTCCTTGACTTCATCTTTTTCCTAGTACCAAGTTTTCTCTTTCTGGTACTTTCTTCTTCTTTACTCTCCTCTTGAACTTCTTCTTTTTTCCTCTTGATCACTTCACTTTTCAAGGGAATCAATTCCTTTTTCATTACTTCCTTTTGATCATATTTCATCTCCACAGACCCCAATAGAAATAAAATCTTCATCTGACCGCTTAATCTTCTCATACAGAGCTTGTACTTCTTCAAACTTCTTGGTTTTATTCAGAAGTGCTTGAAGTTTCCCTAATGCTTTCAAGTAGTCATCATTTGATTTCTCATTTATATTTTTATTTGTTTATTTATTTTCTTTATATGGTCTTTCCTTATGGCTCTGATCTCTGTTGAGCAAGGAATTTTCTTTGAGCAGCAATTGTGTCATGAAGGAACTTTGCTCTTTCTTATATTGTAAATTGCTCTCTTTCTTGTTCTTGAAGCTTCTCAGCAAGAAGTCCATCTTCCTTAATTCTTGCCTTTATATCATCAAAATTTCTTATGAGAGCTTCATTGGTAGCTTTTTCTTCAGCTATTCTGTTTCTTTCTTCTTCACCTTCCCACTCTTTCTTGTATTTTCCTAGCCATATCTTCATCAACTTTCCCGCAAGCTGTTTAAACTTCTACTCACTTCAGGAAACCTTCAGATTCACTTTCACATTCATCCTCCTCTTCAATTTTCTTCTTTCCTATGTCTTTTGGATAATTTTGAAGAGGCTTATTCAGAAGTGATCTTGTAGAGTAGGTCTATTCTGTCAGTTTCTTCAATATCCTTGCAACTCTACACCTTCCTCCTTTTCTCTAGAAAGCTGCTTTGGCTAGACTCATGTTGAAAGAACCTTAGCTATGGTTTCATCATCTCCAAATATTGTGAATAGGTGTTTGAGTGGCTTGAGTAGCACTTCCTTCTCCAGTATGATCTTCAGTACCTTTATTTTGCTCTTCAGTACCTTCATTTTTCTCTTCAGTACCTTCATTTTGCCTGTCAGTACTAACTTTGGATCCGTCAGTACTAACTATTGGTCTGTCAGTACTAACTTTCTCCATATCAGTACTAACTCCATCCTTGTCAGTACTAAGTACATCTTCAGTACTAAGTATGTTCTCATCAAACTCCTTGTCTTCATCCACCATTTCTCTTGTCCTCCCTTCATTATGAGCATTCTCTGTTTCCATATGATCAACTGTATCTTCAGGAATTTCATCAAACAGAGGATCTCTTTGAACTGATGATTCACCTTTAGCAAACTTCCTCCCTTGTTTGGATACAGACTCTTTGTGCACCCTATGTTTCTTTGAGAAGCTCTTTCTTGGGAATCTTTGCTTCAATGAGACACTTTTCAGCCATGCTTTATGTTGTTTGATGACAGGTTTAGCTTGCTTCTTGAGCTTTGTGATCTGAGCCTTCAAGTCTTGTATTTCCTTGGCTTGATCTGAAACCTGTGTACATAAAGATAGACAAAGATCATAGACACTTTGGATAGTCATGTCACCCTCATTCCCTGAAAGGGATTTATCACTGGATGAATGACCTCCAAGATTCCCACCAGAAGTTTCTGGGATAGAATCAGGAATAGTAGTAGTGGGTGAAGGTCTTGGGGATGGGTCAGTCTGCTGCTCAAGAGGTACCTCACTAGTGTGAGCAGGAGATGAGTCAGGTTGAGGCTCATGAGGTACTTCACTAGTGGGAGCAGGGGAGGGTGTAGGTTGTGCTTCAGATGGTCTTTCTGAAGAAGCACCCTCATCCTGAGTTGGTTGTACCAACATAGTAGCAAACAAAGGGGTGATATTCCCTGAGAAATGTTTACCCTTCTTAACCATGAAAGAAAAGACTTTACTAGTTAAAGTATTTACAGGAAAATGATCTAAAGGTACAGGTACATTAACTAGTTGTTTACCTAAAAAGATAGAAATAAAACGTGGGTACATTACAAACTTCTTCTTAGCATCTAAATGTCTAAGCATACCATCAAAAATTAATTTAGAAAAATTATACTTCTGATTAGATGTTAAGCATATGACAGCAGTGGCTATGTTAGTAGGAATTTGATCCCAAGAGGTACTTTTGGAACTAAGACAATGATTAATTGTATGAAATAAAAACCTCCATTGGGGTGAAAACAAAGCTTTATTAAATGTTAACACTGTTAAATCCCCCTCATACCCCATTAGCTGTATAGCATCAAAAATAGCCTGATTAGGTAATGAGTCTATCCCATCAGCATCATCAAAAAGAAGATCACTTCTTATTGATGCCTCAGAGATAGACACAGACTTGCCAGCTACTTTGGCAGTAATGTGCCTAACATTGTTGATTGTTTTGGACTTAGCAGACGTCCAAAACTATTCAACAAATGTAGTAGATACAACAGGACTTACAGTGAGAGCATGATGAATGGAGCTTCGCTTAAGAAAGTCAATGATCTCGTGAAACTCTTCATTCCCTTCAGACTTCTCCAAATATGCGACCATGTTATGCTTCGGACATGAATCAAGAACAGCCATTTTTGTTGGAAGAGTGATCGTCGAGAAGAGAGAAATTATGGCTTGTAAATGCGAATGTATGTTAGAGAGAGGATGCATAAGGAACTGCGCAATAGAGATGGGTTTATATAGGTTTTGGAGACCTAATTTCAAGGAAACCGTTTCAATTTACACTTTGTACCCTTGGCAGTATTTTTCTTCAACGTCTCTATAGCGGTACAAACTTTGCCCTTCCTCCCAAGCTTTAGTGACACAATTTTCTGTCACTGAGTAGTCACAGTTTCTGTCACTAACCAGCGGTACTAACTTTGCACTGTCAGTACTAACTTCGTCCAACCAAAGAATGAACAATGTAGGTAACAGGAGTGCTTCAGTACCATCAATAACTCTTCTCAATGACTCTCTAAATCCTATCAAACCTCTGGAAATGCATCACCTATGGTTAACATGTTTCTTTACACCAAAACTTCATACAAACTATACAACACAGCAAATTGCCTCCCTTTAACCAATGCAGCTTATGGATTTATCATCCCAATAGAAACAACCAAGTAACTGGAACGCGAACTTCAAATGCTTGTGTTTAGTAGATCAGCTACATTGTCATCAGTGTGGATTTTAAGCACCTGGATAAGTTTCTTCTCATAAGCATCTCTTATGAAGTGGTGCCTAATAGCAATATGCTTTGTTTTGGAATGATATACTGGATTCTTTACAATGCATATGGTGCTTTTTATTATCAAGTAGATCTTTGTGTTCATAAAGTTGAACCCATAGTCTAAAAATTTTGATTTTAATCCACTAAAACTTGCCCACAACAGCTTGAAGCAGCAAACATATTACTGCCTCACAAGTAGAAGTAGCCACATAGGTTTACTTTTTGCATTGCCAAGAAATGTGTCTCTGCCAAGGAAATTGACAACTCATGTTGTGGATTTCCTGTCCTGATTTGCACAATGCTAGTCACTATATGAGTATGATTTCCAGGTCATATGAAGACACTCTAGATACCAAAGAACCAGTTTTGGGTTTGCCTTTAGATACCTAAAAAATTCTATTGACACACTTAGATGGGAGGACTTTGAAGTGACCTGAAACTAAGAACAAGCACAGACTGCAAACATAATATCAGGCCTAGAAAGAGTCAAGTACATTAAAGAGCCAATCATGGACCTATAGAGATGAACATCCACATCACTGGCTTCCTCATCCTTGACTAAAGGCTTCTAAGTTTCTATAGGTATACTAGCAGTATTAACATTTTCAATGTCAAACTTCTTTAGGATTTCTGCAACATACTTATCCTGATTAATAAAGATACCATCTTCCTTTTGTATGACTTGTAATCCAAGAAAGAATGTCGAGCTACCCATGGGAACTCATCTGAAATTTACTCTTCATTAATGCCTTAAAATTATCACACCAAGATTTCTTTGTAGACCCAAAGATAATATCATCCACATAGACTTGAACTAGTATGATATCATTATTTGTTTCTTTATGAAGAGGGAGTTTTTGTCAATGGGGGGGGGGGGATACCTCTTCTGTAGCCATTCTTCAACAAGAAAGTGATTAAAGTAGCTACCAGGCTATGGGAGCTTGATGTAGATAGAGAGCTTTTACAACTTTGTAGGTCTTTCTGAGGATATTTAGGATCTTGAAAATCGTAGTGGTTGTGACCTATATCCTCTCAATTTTCCCATAAAGGAAGGCACTTTTCACATCCATTTGATAGACTATAAAACCCATGTATGAGGCAAAGGCTAAAAAAGATCTTATGGCTTCAATCTTTGCACGGAGCAAAAAACTCATCATAGTCTATCCATTCCTCTTGCCTATGTCCCTGAGCAACTAACCTTGCTTTATTTCTGACAACAACTCCTCTTTCATCCTTCTTATTTTGATAAACCCACTTTGTACCGATAGGCCTTATTCACTTAAGGCAAATTCTTACTATGACCCAATCTTTCTGTTCTTAAAACTGCAGCAATTCTTTTTGCTAGCACAACCAACTTTCATCTTCCAGTGCTTCCTGAAATCTTATTTGGGTTATTTTGAGCATGAAAACAAGCAAATAAACATTGTTGGAAGTCCTTATGATTATTTTTCCTTTGATTTTGAACTTAGCTAACAAAAATCATGTGCTCCAGAAACTTTATTTAGTTTGCTTATGTTGAAACTGTGAGGTTGGATCTCCTAGATATAAGTGCAGAAGGATGAGAAGAGTGAATCCTTGAATGTGGGAATAGGACTAACATCACAACACTGTTTCCAAGTTGTGTAAGTCTAGCCACTACCTTCAGATGGTCTTTCTAAAGAAACACCCTCAACGTGAGTTGGTTGGACCAACATAGTAGCAAACAAAGGGGTTACGTTCCCTGAGAAATGCTTACCCTTCTTCACGACCCTCTAACCACTAACAAACCTCTAGAAAGACACGACCTCAAGAAATATATTACCTATGATGAACATGTTTCTCTTTTACAAACTTTTACAACACAACATATAACCTCCCTTGAACCAATGCAACTTAAGGATTTATCATCCCAATAGTAACAACCAAGAACTAAAACCTGCTTACATCAAATGACTTGGTGAGTAAATCAGCTACATTGTCATCAGTGTGGATTTTAAGCACCTGAATGAGTTTCTTTTCATAAGCATCTCTTATGAAATGGTGCCTAATAGCAATGTGCTTTGTTTTGGAATGATATACTGAAATCTACTCTTTATTAATGCCTCAAACTTATCACACCAAGATTTCTTTGTAGACTCAAAGATCATATCATCCACATAGACTTGAACTAGTATGATATCATGTTTGTCCTTCTTTATGAAGAGAGTTTTGTCAATGGTTCCTCTTCTGTATCCATTCTTCAATAAGAAAGTAGATAAAGTAGCATACCAGGCTCTGGGAGCTTGATGTAGCCCATAGAGAGCTTTTACAACTTTGTAGACTTTCTTAGGATATTTAGGATCTAGAAAACCTGGTGGTTGAGACACATATACCTCCTCATCAATTTTGCCATAAAGGAAGGCACTTTTCACATCCATTTGATAGACTATAAAACCCATGTATGAGGCAAAGGCCAAAAAGATCCTTATGGCTTCAATCCTGGCCACAGGAGCAAAAACCTCATCATAGTCTATCCCTTCCTCTTGCCTATGTCCCTGAGCAACTAACCTTGCTTTATTTCTGACAACAACTCCTCTTTCATCCTTCTTATTTCGATAAACCCACTTTGTGCCAATAGCCTTCTTCCCAAAAGGCAGATCTACAAGTATCCAAACTTTCTGTATCTCGAACTGCAGCAATTCTTCTTGCATAGCATCAACCCAGCTTTCATCTTCAAGAGCTTCTGAAATCTTCTTGGGTTCATGTTGAGACAGGAAACAAGCAAATAAACAATGATGGAAGTCCTTATGGTTAGTTCTCTTTTGCTTTTGAACATAGCTAACAAAAGCATGAGCTCCAGAACTTGTATTTACTTTGCTTCTTGTTTGAACTGCTGAGGTTGGATCTCCTAGAATAAGAGCTGAAGGATGAGAGGAGTGAATCCTTGATGTGGGAATAGGACTAACATTCACAACAGTTTCCAAGTTTGTGAAGTCAGCCACTGCACCCTCATCATCATAAGATGAAGTAGTAAAGATACCATCAGTAGAATTTTGATAGATATCCTCAAGTGGAGGTATTTCTGAATCATCTTCTTCAGGATTTGTTGGATCAGAAAGAGATAGTCCCTCATGAGGACTGGCAGTACTAACTGGTATGCTAACAGTATTAACTAGGTTAGTACTGCTAGCTTTAGCTGGTGTGCTAATAGTACTAAAAATGTTAGTACTGCTAGTCTTAGCAGCTCCTTCTTGTATAACCAGGTTCTCAGTTTGTTGTTTAAACTTCTTCCTGAGAGCTTCAGCTTCCTCATTAGCTTCCTTTTCTTGCTTCTTAAGTCTTTCAAGGTCATCCATAAAGACTTGTTCTTCCTCTCTTGGACCTTCTCTCTTATCATCTGTTTTCAAGCATGAGTGATTTTTGAAGAATAAGAAGGCCATATTGGCAGGACAAAGCAGTCTTGAGCAGATTCATCCTCTTTTTTAGAATCCAGTGCATCAATAATGTCTTCTATACCTGCATTTTGGTTAGCTTCTTGTTGACCTGCATGTAGGTTAGCTTGATTCTCTGATCTAACAGGATGATAATTTATAGAATTAGTTAAATAATCAAGATCAAAAAGCCAAGTTGGTCCTTTCCCTGCAACATTTGGTTTGTTCTCTAAGAAGTTGATGTGCAGATTTTATTCAACTCTTTTGGTTTCTAAATTGCATACTCTAAAAGCCTTGCTTTGTAGAGAATACCCAACTAAAAATCCCTCATCTAATTTTCCAGCAAACTTTCCCAGGTGGTCAATGGTATTCAAGATGGTTACATGGCACCCAAAAGGTCTTATATAACTTATAATTGGTATCTTACTAGTTAAACGTTCATAAGGTGTCTTATTATGAGGCTTTGTCACTAATACCCTATTTAGAACATAACAAGCAGTACTAACTGCTTCAGACCAAAAAGTGTTAGGTAAAAATGAATCTGCAAGCATGGTCCTAGCAGCCTCAATAAGGGTCATGTTCTTTCTCTCAGCAACTCCATTTTGTTGTGGAGTTCTGGCATTACTATATTCCCTCTTGATCCCTTTTGACCTACAGAATTCAATAACTTCCTTGTTCTTAAATTCTGTACCATTATCACATCTAATAGTTTTAACTTTTTGATTCAATTGGTTCTCAATTTGTCTTATAAAGTCCTTAAGGATTATACTAGTTTCATCCTTAGTTCTTATGAAAAACACCCAACTAAACCTGCTAAAATCATCAGTGATAACTAGGCAATAGGTCTTATGGTTTAAGCTCCTTATAGATGTAGGTCCAAACAAATCCATATGAATAAGTTATAAGGAGTGGCTAAGAGAGCTTACTGATTTGGCCTTACAGGAGGCCTTGTGTTGCTTTCCTTTCTGACAAGCAACACAAGTGTGGTCATTTTGAAAAATCTTTGAAGGTAAAACTCTTACAAGGTTTCCCTTTAAAAGTTTGTTTAAGTTTTTGAAATTAACATGACCCAACCTCCTATGCCATTTGTTAGATTCATTAATTGTGGCCTTTTCAATTAAACAAGATAATCCTCCTGAAGGAACAATGTTCTCTAAATTGAAACTGTACATATTGTTTTGTCTGGGGATTTTAAGTAATACTTGATTTTCATCAGGTAACTTAAATTCAGGAGACAAAACAAGACATTCAGAGTCAGTAAACAGAACCTTGTTCTTTTTGTCACACATTTGTGACACAGAAAAGAGATTGAAATGCTGAAGTTCTTTCACAAAGCACACATCCTCAAAATCTAACTTACCAGTTTTTATTTTACCTTTACCAGTGATGTAACCTTTACTACCTCCAAAAGCAACAGGGCCACCATTAAAGTCTTGAAATTCAGCAAGGTAGGCCTTGTTTCCAGTCATGTGCTTGGAACAACCACTATCAACAATTCCTTTATTCTTTAAAGCTCTATGTGGATAGTCCTGCACATCAAATGAAAGAGATTAGATTCTCTTAGGGACCCAAGCCTGTTTGGGCTTGAGTCTGCCTAGTGGATCTTTGAAAGTGTAACAATTTCTAAGACTGGATCCACCATTGTATTTGGAGACATTGTGCCAGTTGTATCTTTGTGGTCTCCAATTACAACCTGCTGAGGGCTTAACAGCAGTTTCCCTTTTTCCCCCAACAGTACTAACTGCATTTACCTTAGCAGTATTAACTTTTTGTTTTGAAAAATTTGTGCTAAGTACTGTTGTCTTTTTGAAAGGCCTTGAAGATGGTGAATGAGTTTTGTGAAAAACATTTGCTGGTCTAACTCTATTCACAATGGGCTTAACTGTATTAACTTTCATAGCAGTACTAGTTAGTACTGCCTGTCTGTTAAAACTTTGCCTAGCAGTACTAACATTTTTAGTACCGCTAGCTCTAGCAGTATTAACTGGAATTTTGCCAGTTCTAGTTAGTACTGCTGAAGGAACAAATTGGTTTTGTTTATTCACTCTTTGCACATTGTTCCAAGTTTGCCTTATCTCCCTTTGACTAGACTTTCTGTTCCACCCATTGTTTAATTCAGCTTTCTACCAGTCTTTTTGTAAAACTTTTTCATTCTCATTGAGATCATGGCCACTTGCCACTTCAAGTCCATTTCTTCTAGGTCATATTCATCAATCTGTTCCAAGTCCTCATGATCCAGTTGAGGGCAACTTGATTGATTAGCAAGTAATGAGTATGATGATGTTTGTTCATACTGTGAGTTTTGACCAGAAGGATTGGGAACACAATAAGCGGTACTAACATCATTAGTACTGCTGGTGTTCTCAGAGACAAATGCTACATTTTGCGGGCTAGAAGATGATGCAGTAGAGCCTTTTACATCACTCTCAAAGACTCTTAGATTATTGTACAGATCATCAAAACTGAGACTGTCCACTCCTGGTTTGGTTCTCATAATTAAGGAAACTTGTGACCAGGCAGAAGGTAGAGATCTTAGGAATTTTTGATTTGCATCCTCAGTAGATACACCTGCTCCATGAATCTCTAACTGACTCAGAAGACTTTGGAACCTGTCATAGCCTTTGTGAAGCCCTTCTGTGTTGGATACAGAGAATCCTTCAAACTGTTGCTTCAAGATATACTTCTGCATCTTCTTGGATTCGTCATTTCCACCAAATCTAGATTTGATGGCATCCCACATCTCTTTTGCATCAGTCATCTTATGGAATTTAGCAAGATGATCTTCTGGTAGGGCCATAAGCAAGGTGGTCCTTGCTTTTCTCTCTCTTTCTCTGGCTACAATCTCTTCTGCAGTTCTAGGAGGCAAAACCTTAATTTGTCCTGATGTATCTGTAGTGATTGATACAGGACCATTCCCATTTTGTATAACCTCCCAGATTGGATAGTCTGTATGGGCCAAATAGTGTTCCATTTTCATAGCCCATATATCATATTCTCCCTTTTTGAGAATAGGCAGCTTGATGGTTGATACTGTATGAGGAGTTTGTTGGGTTGGTGTTTGTGGTGATGATGGTGGAGGTGGTGGTGGTGGTAGAATTTCATCTTGTGATCCAGACAAGTTTAGTTTTGAAGAATGAAGGTTTATAACTGGATTTGTTTGTTCTTCTTATTCAGAGTTTCTTACAGGCTCTGATACCACTTGTGAGTCCCTTGTTGAATAGTTCTTTGCAGCCTATTAAGGACGATAACCAAGATGTATAAATACAGTTGACTATGTAGAAACACTGATTATGAATACTATGTGTTAATGCGGAATCTTAACACAAGTACTAAGAAGAACAATAAAAAACTAAATAATAATTTCTATTAATCTGTTTTGAGTGGTTACAGATTACTAACTATAACTATTAGTACTGTCGGTACTAAGTTAGGAAAACATAATTCCCAACATACCTGTTTCGCTTAAACATGTTTCGCTCAGACAAATTCAAACATATTTCGCTTAGATGGACCTATCATGTTTCGCTTAGAACTGACTTACATGTTTCGCTTGGAAAGAGGTAAACATGTTTCGCTTGAAATGAGTGAAACATGTTTCGTTTGGAACGAATGAAACATGTTTTTCTCAGAAAACATGTTTCGCTTCATTCAAGCAAACATGTTTCGCTTCCTTCAAACAAAACTTGTTTTGCTACATTCAAACTACTTAACTCAGATTTTACCAATCTAAAACCTATAAGCACATCTAACAATCATCACAAATACAATCATAACATCACAGAAACAATTACCACAAAGTTACAACAACATTTTAGGCTTGACGACTGAAATTCGAGCACACAAAGGAAAGAATCACATGGCAATTAGTATAGGACCATATTAGGAGGCTAAGAACATATGATAAGGTACTCAAAGCCTATCACAAACACTCAGAGAACATCTTTCAAGCAAAAAATTATACTATTTTCAAACCAACGCAACTAATAATCAAAGTTTCCAAGTAAACAAGATCAAAGGAAGCATAAGAGTGTTATAATAGAATAAAGTGGATTATATGATGTTTCTAAACGCAAACCTACATGTTCAAGCATCCATACATGATTCGCTTCATTCATCTCTATAAACATTACTATATCTCACACATACATTAAGTTTATCTAAAATTGTTTCATATACGTCTTAGACACACCCTAATGAGTAAACCCATCAATCAATTTAACAAAAATCTTAACTTTTAAATTATGAACTCTAAATCGAATTACTTGATTTTTGAGAGATAAAAGGAGATATAAGCTAATTAATTTTACCAACGTGATGTTAAGAGGGTTATAAACATATTGGAGTGTACCTTTGACCTTGAAAAACGAGTTTGAATTTTGAGAATGAATCGAGCGAAATATGACTTAAGATAGTTTGGGGGTGTTTGGATTTTGTATAAGTGTTGTGTGATGAGCAAAATGTGTTTGTGAGAGTGATAACCGACTTAGTTTTAGAGAATGGTAAAACTGGTCCTTGGACTTTATATCTAATTCTATTTTCCATTTAAACTTAGTATTAAGTCTAAACTAATTATAGAAATGACATATTAAGCCCCTCAAGTTTGTAGCTTAGGTTTTAAGTTCACAATTCTACCATTTAGCCCCTAAAAGGTAAATCCAATAACATCTTAAGACCAATAGAGTTACAAATACATTAGCTCCCCTTTAATTGATAATCCATTATCGAAAAACACTTTTTCCATTTTATTCTAGGATGACATTTTAAAAGATCATTTTTGAAAGAATTTGACTATTTCTCCCCCTCAAATAATATCCCGTTTTCTATTCAAAGAGCTGTAGATATTGTTTGAGCGATAGAAAATTATTTGAAAATCTTTTTAGATGAGAAGCTGATATTTTTAAATATTTTTCTTAAAACAACAACATTAAAAACAAGATTTCTCTTGTTTTACATAAATAAATGCACTGACATGTACACTTATTTAATATAGGAAGCACGGATTGTGTTGCAAAGTAAACACAAGCCTTTGAATGAATATGAAGTAATTAATTCTCAAGAAAAATGAATTTCCTGTTGTGAGGTCAAGTTTTCTTTTTGACAAAATACTTGCTTTTAAATTACAGACCGGGTTTCTATCTGAAATAATAGCAAGCCATTGACATGTTTTGAAAGCGATTTGAACTTCTGCTAGAACTTCAATTACAACCTCGTATCTTTATTAAATGACATTTCTAAGGTCGTAAATGTTATCGATTTTCAGAATACATGTCAAGAACACCATATTTTTATATCATCTCATTTTTTAATTTTGAATTTTCTTTTTATGATTTTATATGTTTATATTTTCTTTTTTTTGAAAAGTTTATATAAAATGAAAAATATTTTTGGGTTATTCTGATTTTCTTATATACATATGATATATAGGATATGTGAAGAGTGAAAAATATTGGTTTATCTAATCTCACACATAAACAAATGAAGAACTAGAGAGAGAAAGGGAGGGATGAACACTTCTAGAGAGAGAAAGGAAAAAGGAAATATTAAA
>BQNB010069657.1:0-33411 GCA_026074375.1 Tanacetum coccineum | reverse complement strand
TGACTCCAGAATTTCAGTTTTGTTGTTGATGTCGTGTAATCTCTTCTTTGATCATTCATTTGGCTTTGATACCACTGTTACTTAATTGGCCTTCGACCAAATCTTGTTTCTTACTTTTGGTGGTGCGTTTGGAGCAGACGATATGGGACAAAAACTTGAGAAATAAAGTACACAAGATTGTTTAATAGAAACTGATTGAATAACGTAGAATTTAATACACTAATGAACCTGTATTGAATTTTTTGATTTACAGAATTCGACCCATATATTTACTTAGAGAATCAGTACCTTCATGTCTGTTGAACAAAGGGACATGCCGATTCCTTTAAAAGTAAAAGATACGACCCTATTCTAAACGTTATAACCCTATATACTAAACGGATCTATGACCCAGCCTAATACTAACTATCTTGGGTTTACAGAATTTTCATAAAAGTACATACATATACTACCCATATCTTTGCTTCTATAACATTAATGGTCCAATAGGCCCAACTACATTTTATCAACCGGCCCAGCCCGCTCCAGCAGTAGTTAATATGTTGGTACAGTCATGCTCGCATGTTCCCTCAAGACAGGAAACTATTTTACCAAATGCATTTAGTGCCATGGCACTTCAGGATCCTACCACGGGTGCTTAGAATATGGATATAAGTGTGAGTTCTAACCTTAATGATTCAGAGTAGTCTTAGTGATTTTTTTAATATGTGTATTTATCCATCTGTCTTGGTTTATGACGGTTATTCTATACCCGTCACCAACTCTGGCCATAGTATTTTGCCTGAATCCCATCGACCCCTTCATCTTAATAATGGTCTTATCACTCCTAACATTGTAAAAAATCTAAAGTACGTCTGTCAGTTTGTTCGTGATAGAAATTGTACTATTAAATTTGACGCTTTTGGTTTTTCTATTAAGGATTTTATGACCCATCGAATGCTTCTCTGTTGTAATAGCACAAGGGATCTTTACCAGGTCACAAAGCCTTCTACTATTCCTTATGCGTTTCTTATCGGTCATCATACGTGGCACCAGCGACTTGGGCATCCAGGAAGTGAAGTGATGTGTCATCTTCTTTTTAGTAATTTAATTTCGTGTAATAAAGAGAAACCTCCCGTTCTTTGCCATGCTTATCAGCTTGGCAAACACGTGAGGCTTCTATTTTTTACTTCTAATACTTTGGTTAAGTCTTGTTTGACATTGTTTACTCGGATTTGTGGACTTCATCCATTTCGAGTCTTTTGGGTTTTAAATACTATGTTTTATTCTTCGATCATTATTCACATTATGTTTGGGTTTATCCATTGATTAATAAAGCTGATGTCTTGTCTAAATTTGAGTTGTTTCGTAACTTTGTTAATACTTAATTTAAGTGTGAAATTAAGTCATTTTAGTGTGATCATGATGGTGAATTTGACAACCACACCTTACATACCTTATTTGCCTCTAAAGGTATTCAGTTTCGATTCTCTTGTCCAAAAACCTCACAACAAAATGGTAAGTCCGAAAGAATTATACGAACTATCAACAACCTCATTTGCACCTTACTTTTTCAAACTCACCTTCCTCCTAATTTTTGGGTCGAAGCACTCAATATGGCCATCCATTTGTTAAACATTTTACCTTCGAGTGCCATTAACAATGAAATACCTCATACTTGTTTGCTTGAAACCAACCCAGACTATAGCCTTTTACGCACATTTGGGGTGTTTATGTTACCCGCATCCACACACTAATCGCAAGCTTGAACCACGTGCTACAACATCAATATTTTTAGGACATGCGTCTAACCATTGTGTGGTTTAACGTTGTCCTTGACTTAACACGAATAAAATTATTATTGCAAGGCACGTTACCTTTTGACAAGACGGTCTTTCTTTTTGGTTCTATGACACCCACCTCGTCTTCGTCTTATACCTTTTTGGATAAGACACCAAATGTTATCTCTCATGTCATCCGCTCGTCACCCACTATTACTACAACCCCTACCAATAATACAAACACGTCACCTTATTTACCAAATGATACCTCCACTTCCTATGTTTCTACCCCTGGTTTGAATTTACATCAGGATCACTCAACTGTTAGCCCATCACAACCCATACCTAATGATAGCCCACCCTTGTCGTTGATCCAACAAGCAAACCCATAACCCAATGGCTCAATTGTTACCCCGTCACAGCCCTCTACCACACCCTCTATTAAAAATCAAAACCCAGTTTCTGTTTATGACATGCTCACATGTTTTTGTGTCAGGACTAATTGTCCTACTGAGCATCTAAATCTTAATGTGTCTACCATTTATCCCTTACCTGCATCTTATACTGAAGCTTTTAATGATCTAAATTGGCAAAATGCTATGTATAATGAATATCATACACTTATTAAATTAACACTTGGACACTTGTGCCTCGACCTACGGATGCAAATTTTGTCTGTTGTATGTGGTTGTTTTGGCACAAGCATTAGCAGATGATACTCTTAGTCGCTACAAGGCTCGTCTTATAGCAAATGACAACACTTAGTTATCGGGTATTAATGTTGATGAGACCTTTAGTCTGGTTATGAAACCAAATACTATTATGACTCTACTTAGTCTCGTTACTTTTTGACATTGGCATGTACATCAGCTTGATGTCAAAAATGCATTTTTACATGGTGATTTATTTGAAACTGTTTATATGCATCAGTCTTTAGGATTTCAGGATTCTACACATCCATACTATGTTTGTTTATTGCAGAGGTCTTTTTATGGTCTTAAGCAGGCCCCTTGGGCTTGGTTTCAGCGATTTGTGACATATATTATGCGTGTTCGTTTTACTCATAGCCGTTGTGACTCATCTGTGTTTATTTAGAAACAGAGGACTGATACTGCTTATTTATTACTATATGTTGATGATATTGTTCTCACTGCATCTTTTGAGACATTGTAACGCCAAACACGTTACTTCGTTACATCAGGGGTTCTTTATGACGGATCTTGGTTTACTTAATTATTTTTTGGGTATTTCCGTTGTGCGTGATTCATCGGGGATGTTCTTATTTTAGCGTAAGTATGCTACTAAGATTCTTGAGTGTGCTCGTATGGTTGGTTGTAACCCAGTCGGACTCCTGTTGATACTGAGTCCAAGGTGGGTGTTGATCCTGTCTTTGATCTGACTTTATATCGTAGTCTTCTAAGTGCTCTTCAATATCTTACTTTTACTCGCCCAATATTTCTTATGAAATATAATATGTTTGTCTTTATATGCATGATCCTCGGGAGCCTTATTTTTTGGCTCTTAAACGAATTTTGAGGTATGTTCGTGGCATTTTAGATCATGGGTTACAACTATTTTCTTCTTCTACTACATCTTTGGTTGCTTACTCGGATGCAGATTGGGTTGTTTGCCCTACTACTTGACGATCGACTTTGGATTATTGTGTATTTCTTTGCAACAACTTACTCTCTCGGTCTTCTAAGCATCAACAAACGTTGTCTCAATCTAGTGATGAGGCAGAGTATAATAGTGCTGCAAACGTTGTTGCTGAGACGTGTTAGTTGCAGAATCTATTACGTGAGCTGCATACACATTTGTCTTCTGCTACACTTGTTTACTGTGATAATGTCAGTGCACTTTATTTGTCTTCTAATCCACTTCAGCATCAACGTTTAAAGCATATAGAGATTGATATTCATTTTGTTTGTTATTTGCTTGATGCTGGTCAGGTTCGAGTTCTACATGTTCCATCTCGTTATCAGTATGTGGACATCTTTACTAAAAGCTTGCCTTCTGCTTTGTTTGAAGAGCTTCATACTTGCTTGAGCCTTCGGTCTCCTCCCACTCAAACTGCAGGGGAGTGTTAGTCGATATTTGAATATCGGTTTACTTTATTGGGCTCAAGCCCGCTTCTAGAATATTCATTGTGAACTATATTATGCACTGATCTATTTTGATAATGCAATTCACCATTCATAATCAATATATAGAACCACAAATCGAATTTGTTTTTTTTCTACTAAATTGAGAAAAGGTTGAATTGCTCGCCCTATATTTTTGTTTTGGCTTAGGTTGTTTGGCTTGGGATGTTTGGCTTTTGGTTTACTCATGTTAGACACTACCTCGTCTTATCGCCTCTTTATAATTTGGATTTTGTATGCATTTAGCCTTTTGGAGAGGTTTTATAAGTTGCCTTTTTAAAAGATAACAGTAAAACAACTTATGTCCTGATTATGATCGAGCTTAGTTTGTTCTTTTGCACCATATATTTCTGGTCGACAAAGAATGATACAAATTACGTGTGGTATTAAATCTGATGTATGCGTCTAGCGAAAACCATATCATATGATAATCTTGAAACTATATTCAATACTATGTAGGAACTTATTAAGACACGAGACACATACCTTATCAGTCTCTAAATAGAACCCTCAGAGAAGATATGAGAATCATCAAATTGGTTTAAATCTTGTTACTAACTTTTTCCATCGCTTTGTGCTTGAGTTAGGAAAGATAAAATTCACGTAAGCCAAAAGAGGTACGCAATTAACAAAAATGGAAACCTGTTAATTACTCCTTTGACGTATATAAGTGTGATAATTGCTTCATTTTATCAGCGACATCCCACCGAATGAAAGCTAATGCGATACAAATGTGATTGTACAAACAACATATTAGGGATTGCTCATTAAATTTGTTACTTTTTCTAGCTTGTGCTTTCATGCAATAGATAATTATAAGCAACTAAGTCTTTCTAAACGAGAGTTAGTAAGACCCCCTCTGACAGTTTAATGCTCATTACATTTCGATGTTTGTATTATGAGTTATCGTCAAATTCGTATATTTGGTTGTGTTGTAGCTCTTAGTTAAAATGTTTATTAGTTTAATTAACTACAAGCTAGGAAGCAGTGTAAGGAGAAGGTAACTTTGAACTGACATTCAAAATGCTTATTATATTAATTTGATTTTGATGTCTCGTGAATATGACAGTTTTTTTAAACATGCAAAATGTAACAGTGAACTGAAATTCAAAATACTTATTCATTTAATTCAGAAACTATAATCCATACTCAAATAACCCTATTTGCCACAATCTAAAAAAACAAATACCAAAACTATAATACAAACATGAGTAGTAACACAACAAATATTTAAAAAATGATTATATCCTTCAACAAGGCGATTTTAAAACTCAGATATGGAAACACGTGGTCGTGGTTGTTGGTCTTCGCCGATCCTAAGATGGAGCTGGTTTTCGACGTGTCATGTACCTACTTCATTTTATGGGAAACACGATCGACATGCCATGTATACTTGCTTCATATTAGTCTTCGTCGATTCGTTGGTGCTGGTCTTCGATGAACAGGTAGACGAGGGGTGGTTGTTGTGATGAGAATAAGAAGAGGGGAGGGGTAGGGATACGCATGGTTCAATTGTTGTGGTGTATGAGGGGTGGTATGGTGTTCGTAAAAATTTGGGAGAAATAGGGTTATGTGTGAAGTTTAAGCGGGTGTTACATTTATTTTTGCTATAAAAAATACCACCAGGTTAAATAAATCATTCGGGTCTAAAACGGGTATAAAACTCGGGTAATAAAATAATACGTGAAAATTATTTTTATCTAGGTGGAACTTAAATAAATTAAGTGAAATATAATCATCTTTCTTATATTAACCGTTTTTAACAAGTTTTGATGGGGTAATTGTAATTTTCACAGTAACTAGTAAGTTGCCTAGATGAGGAAATTCACTAAATCCCTCTATGGTCTAAAACAATCTAATAGACAATGGTTTAAAAAGCTTACAACTTTCCTCATCTCCATTGGTTTCAAACAAAGCTATGTGGACACATCCTTATTCTCTCTCAACAAAGATGGCAAATTTACTACCCTTCTTGTATATGTGGATGATATCCTAATAGCAGACAATGACAAAAAGACCATCCAAGAGATCAAGGCTAATCTTAATGAGAAGTTCAACATTAAAGACTTAGGTCCTCTACATTACTACCTTGAAATTAAATTTCTCATAAATTCAAAAGGCCTTGCAATGACTCAAAGAAAATATGTCATAGACCTTATCACCCATGTAGGACTGCTTCACTCAAAACCATCAGCCATACCACTTGATCCCATACTGAAGCTCACAATGATAGGAGGAGAACTACTCACAGAACCCTCTTTATATAGAACATTGGTTGGAAAACTCATATATCTAACAATCACTATCCTTTGATTACGGCTTGACGAAAATATGGTGTTTGCTTTCTCAGCACAAGCTATCAGTCAATTCCTTCAAAGTCCTAAGATATGTCAAACTCACAACCTCATAAGGACTGTTCTTCCCTACAAACAATAATCTTTAAATAACAGTATTCTGTGATAGTGATTGGGCAAGTTATCCTTTAGAAGATCAGTGACTGGTTATGGTGTTTTGTTAGGATCAAGTCTTACCTCTTGGCAATCTAAGAAGCAGTTGGTGATATCAAGATCCTCTACAGAAGCTGAATACAGAGCTCTTACAAATACCACATGTGAAGTTATCTGGCTCAAATGTCTTCTCAAAGAATTTCAGGTCTTAATCACTACTCCAATACCCATCATGTGTGACAATACTTCATCCATTGCTTTTGCTTCTAACCCAGTTCATCATGCCAGGACAAAACACATTGAAATTGATTGCATTTTGTGAGGGACAAGGTCAAAAAAGGAGTCATTCTGCCAACATATGTTTCTACTAAAGATCAAGTGGCTGACATTCTCACCAAAGGGCTCAGTAAATCTCTCCATTATAATTTTCTATCCAAGTTAGGCTTGTGTAATCCTTACATAATGCCAACTTGCGAGGGGATGATGTAATACACAAAACTAAACACGTTGTTAATTCTGTTTCAGCAATGTAGAGAAGTCCAAACACCCCACATTCTCTACACAAGATGAGGATTCTACTTAATAAGAGCATGGTCAAGTGTAACAGAATGTAAAAGCTATAGCTTAGTTAGTTAGTTGGTTTATAGCTTATAGCTTTAGCTTGTTAGTTGTTAGAAGAAGTATTTATAGACATTAGGTTGTAACAGTTCATTCTTAGATTTGTAATTCACGTTTCCCTCCCAATAATACACGCACAATGTGTTTTTACATTTCTCAATATGGTATTAGAGCCATTACCACCACAAATGGTGGTGGTTAATTGCATCTGACCATCCTAACAATTTTTTTTTTGGTGATTATAACTACTTTTCCACCCAACTAACTTTCTCGCCAAATTTTTTAAACATTCAACCACCATTTTCTGTCATCCTTAACCATAACCACCACTGTAATCACTCCAATCATCATCAAAACATCATTGATAACTAATTCAATCATCAAATATCACACAAGAATCAAGATTCCATAACAATTTTTTCAACAAATCTGTTAGTCTGTTAAACCTTCATCCACCATTGATAAAACTCAAGAAACTTCATCAATACATAACAACACATAATAATGGTGACTTAAAAATAATCACAATCAACAAACAACTCACAAAATAATGAAGACATCAATTCCCCTCATCATCCACTTTTCTTCCATCCTAATGATCACCTGGCCTTCTACTTATCTCAAAGAAAATTCTTAGATCATTAAACTATTGAACATGGAGAAGATCAATGCTGATAGCTTTTAGTGCAAAATATAAGCTAAAATTGATTAATGGAGAATACGAAGAACCAGATTTATCATCTGAATTTAGAACTTATTGGGAAAGGGCAAATGACATGCTTATTTCTTAGATCCTAAGTATAATTTTAGAACAGATAGGTAATAATCTCACATTCATCAATTTAGCTTATGCTTTATGGAATGAATTACATGAGCATTACTCATAATTAGATGGTCTTAGAATCTATCAGCTTGCAAATGAAATTGTTGATCTAAAATAGTTTAATTATACAAATGAGGTATACTATCACAAGCTAAAAGGGTTATAGGATGAAATAGATGCAATTGAGGTATTTGTACATGCAAGTACACTTGTGATAAAGGGGAAGAAAATGGTGAAAAAGAGCAAAAGAGGCTAGTGCAGCTTTTGATGGGGTTAGATGAGTGTTACACCAATATTAGAGGATAAATTATCCTAATGCAACCTCTTCCTACCGCTGCTAAGGCTTACAACATGCTAAGACAAGAAGAAAAGCAAAGAGATACCCATAAACAACCACTCAATGCTCCTATTGCCCTAAACACTTACAAATCACCATACAATGTTTTATACAACTCATCTAAAAGGAATAACACACCACAACCAAACACTCCTTCAACAAACAACCAACCTAAAAGAAGAGGTGTATTCAGAAAAGGGATCACTTGTGCTTATTGTATGAAAAAGGGACATTCAAAAGAGGAGTGCTATAAGTTACTAGGTTATCCAGTGGGTCATCCTCTAAACAAAAAAATATTTACCACCATCTCAAAGAACTCAGGAAAATGGTAGATACAAGATAGTTAACATGGTGACTGGTGAAAGCTCCAACAGTGCAGAACAAGGTTCCTTTCAAGCTACTCTACTAGAACCACTCCCAATCCCAGATGAAACACATGTCTATGCCAGAATGGATCAACTTCAAAATCAGCTTAATCAAGTCCTTCTCATGATTTAGAATAACCAAAGTGATCTAACTGGTAACTACATGGCACCCCATGTAGCAAGTATAATCTCATTCTCTCATAAGGCAAAAGTTTCATAAGCTTTATTAGTTATTCATTCTTTCAAAACTTGGGCTAATGTTTACTCGTTCATTGCTTCTAACCTATCACACACCATTTATATTTGGATTGTGGACAGTGGTGCCACTGACCACATTTGCATCGCACTCACACAAATGCATAATACTACAAAACTCACTCACCCAATCACTATTTCATTACCAAATGGGAACACAGTTGAGGTAAACACCACTAGATCAGTTAGCTTAATGACACACTCACGCTACACAATGTCCTATACGTACCAACATTCACCTGTAACTTAATTTCCATCAGCCAACTTCTAAGAAAAACAGCTGCATCACTCACTTTTACTGCTGACAAATTCAACTTTCAGGGCCATGATTCCAGTACTCATGGTATCCTTCATGGAGGACTTTGCATTCTACTCACTGCATCTCTACCTTCATCTACACCATAACCAATAGTACAATCCTATTCAAGTACTTTTCATTTGTGGCATGCCAGGCTTGGTCACACTTCCTTTCCAGTCATCCAAAAGATCAAAGAAATTTTATTTTTTGCACTTTCAACTTATGTAGATAAATGTCATGCTTGTCTATTAGCTAAGCAACATGTTCTTTCCTTTCCTGTAAGTAATTCTCAAGCTAAAAGCAAATTTGAACTTGTTCACTTTGATGTATGGGGTCCTTATAAACATCCAACGGTCAATAAATGAACCTACTTTCTAACAATTGTGGATGATTTTTCTAGAGCTACATGAACATATCTTTTACCAAGAAAACATCATGTTTTCTCAACATTTCAAACATTCAATAATTATGTCAAAACTCAATACAATACTCAAATCAAAACAATCAGGAGTGACAATGGCACATAATTCATAAACTCGTCATTTCAAACATACACACAACAACATGGCATCATACATCAAACTTATTGTCCCTATACACCCCAACAAAATGCTAGAGTGGAAAGAAAACACATGCATTTACTCGAAATGGCAAGAGCAATTCAGTTTCAAGCCAACTTTCCTATTCATTTTTGGGGCTATAGCATCCTGGCAGCCACATATCTCATAAACAGAATCCCATCAAGAACCATATAACACAAATATCCATTTGAACACCTCCATGACAGACCCCTAAACCTAAGTCACCTAAAAATCATTGGTTGTTTAGCACACACTTACCATCATACAACTGATAAGATCAGCACTAAATCCATACCAACTATTTTTATTGGCTACCCACACAATCAAAAAGGATACCTTTTATATGACTTGAAAACTCACAAAACTATAACAAGCAGAAATTTTCAATTTGATGAAACAGTCTTCCCTTTCAACACAACAAATCCCCAATCCAAACAACAACCTACTACATTACCAATCAACGCTTACCCCTTCATCCCAGCACCAATATCACAGGCATCTCACCTACCTAAAACACCCCAAACACACCTCCTACTACATCTAACATAAAACCAAACACTCCCACAATAGAGTCCATAACTCCACCAACATCAGGATCAAACAATCCACAAACTACATCTAACACCAACTCATCAACTAATTTAGTTGATACTACCTGAACTGCTCCACCAACACCTGAACCAAACACACCACCACCACCTCCTCTAATAAGAACATCCACCAGAACCAAACAACTTCCAACCAAACTTCAAGACTACATCCTTCCTAAATCAAAAGTTCATTCAACCACAACTTCCAAATACCATCACACACACTACACAGACTACTCAAACTTAACTCCTACTTCATTTCACCTAATTAATAACATTGACAAACTCACTGAACCCACAACTTACCTCCAAACATCTAAAAATCCAAAATGGGTTGAGGCAATAAATTTGGAAATAAAAGCACTAGAAAAGAAAATTACATGGAAATTAGTACCTCTACCAGCTGGAAAAATACCCATTAGAAGCAAATGGGTATTCAAGATCAAACACAATGCTGATGGATAGTTGAGAGGTATGTTGCGGTTGTCGTAAGGGACTTCTACAAGAAGCTTTACAACTCCTTAGGCAGTGTACCTAACCGTTGTAGTGTAGTATAGGCAAGACTCAATGGTAGTTATCGTTCTCTAGGGGAATAGTTTGGGAAGGCTTGATCATAGTCTAACAGAATTCTAAGGGTTGAGAGAAGATTCTTTTTGCATTTTTATGCTTATAGGAAAGCGGGTAAATCATATATTTGAGAGAGTTAAGTACATTTTTGGTCCTTGTGGTTTGGTGCATTTTCTTACTTTTGGTCCAAAAATAAAAAAAGGTTTGGTTTTGGTCCAAAACACATAGTTTCGTTCCACTTTTGGTCCAAAAGACATAGTTTCGTTACACTTTTGGTCCAAAAGACATAGTTTCGTTTCACTTTTAGTACAAAAATTTTAGTGCAAATTCACGGGATTGGACTAAAAATGTACTTGTTTTAGCTTTCAAACTAAATTTAAAAACACACAAGTAAGGTAGTAAGAAGACTATTACAAGGCCCTAAGAGTATATTAAATGCATTTGAAATATATTAAGAGTGGATCAACCATATAAGGGGCAAAGTAATATGAAGACAGCTACCCGATGGTATCCTTTCTACACAATCATGTTTTCCTAGACATATCAACAGCGATACAGACAAAAGTTAGTTTCTTAGATCTACACATGCATATCATCACAAAAAAGCAACACCACTAGAATCATACCATCTAGGTTTCTATTATCATAAATAAAACACAATAGAAGGTTTAGCCAAACATGTAAAGATGAAGTAAGAACAGAGTTAGAATCACACACACAAGACATATTGAATGATTAAGATAGTCCCGTACTGATTAAAACATGAATTAAAGGAAGTACAATAGGGTTTTGAGGTCCTAAGTTCGTCCCTAACAGCTGCTAATCGAACTAGGGTTCGTCCCTTTCTTTTACTCTAAAGTTACACACTTAAAACCCTAAAAACGGATTTATATTTATAGGAAAATCGCTGCGACATCGTCAAGTGTTAATCGTGACACCGTCATGAATAGAATATTCTAGATAATGGGCTGGGTCATACAATTTGACGCCGTCTGGAAAACTTGTGACGCCATCTTAAGATGGGTTGTGACAGCGTCACGTGTAATCTGCGACGCCGTCTCCAACTTCTGAGTAGAAATTCTTGAGAGATGTTGGTGTAGGTTCGTATTCTTTTCCGTTTCTTCTCAAATGAGCCCAAGTCACGTGTATTTCCTCCAAATGCCTTCCAAATGCTAAATACCTGAAAAGTAACGATTAAGTACCTATTTTGGGCATAAATGCACGATTTAGGAGGTTAAACAACCTCGAAAAAGTATATAAAATGACACCTCATCAAATATCCCTACACTTGAGATTTACTTTTCCTCAAGCAAATGGGCTTTTCTACCTAGACAATATCAATATGAGGGTTATTTTACCTACTCTTTAAAAGTACTTTACGACACAACCTTCTAGACCTCGTAATTAAAAGCACGGAAAGTAAATACTAGCACCTCACATAAGTGTTTAGGATTCTCTCTTTCACTCGGGTGTATAATAAATTATAACATATGGGGGAAACAGGGGATGATTATCAACACTCATACCTATCATTTCATATAAAATTACCATGTGGGATTGGGTTAAAGGATCTCAACCCTTCCGTAGGTGTAAGTATTATTCATTACTATCTAAGAGGTCCTTTTAAAGGGTTATGGGGTGTAAGTGTAAGATAACATATAATGGAAACAGAAACGGATGGGATACATTTGGGTGGCTTTAGGTGAATTTAGAGTGGAAGGGTTCGCTAATTTTTACAGAATACACTCTTGGTTTGGTTGCTAAGCCAAGACTCGGACGAAGAAATACAAACTCTACATCAATATCTTTCCTTTTCTTTTCTAATTTTTTGAATAACATAATACATCATAACTTGGGGTTTATAACACGTAGCCCTACACTTGAGCTTTTATATGCTCGATATTTACAATTAACTAATGACCCAATTTGAGGTGGATCAAAATAACATGGAGATCATCTAACAAATATATGGGGGTATTGACTTAACTTTTCTTCCCCATTCTTTCACGAAATACATACTACCATGAATCCCAATCGTCCCAAAACAATATTTACAAGGATAAAGACTTAGTAACCGTGTACTCAAATAATTAACTTAGGTTAAAACAATAATGTACTAAAAATGAGTACATACAAAGTGGGCTAAGGCGATTTGGGTGTAACGATTGGTTTAAGGGTGACAATGCTCTTCATTAATAGTCCAGCTTAACCAGAAAATTACGAGAACCGTGAAAAAGGATAGGCTTAGAGGATTGTACTAGGGGCATCCTGCACTAAAGATGAGTGCATGGCAAGGGTGTAGGATAGTTATATGATCGGTGTGACCATCATAACAATTACATGTTTAAAACATGGGTTAATCCTAATGCCTCTTATCAAGCAAATCCTAACACTTACTATGCGGTCTCGGGATGCATCACAAAAATAAGTTCTAGAATTTAATATACTACCGGTACAATCTCATAATCCTAAAGTAACCAATACCAATGTTCCAGAAAAGGCGACAAAACCACGCATACACATCCGTAACGACGGAATAGACACACATGATTGCTCACTCCTTAACTCGAACAAGCTAAAGGTATAACATCTAAGGGCGAACCTGACTTGTGATGATCTATGTAATTATTTCCTAAGTCATGAACGAATTACACGAACCCGCCATCTATATAGTATTCCGTTAAGGCAACGAACAAGTAAGGTAGTATGAAGACTATTATAAGGCCCCTAAGAGTATATTAAATGCAATTAAAATACATTAAGAGTGAATCAACCATATAAGGGGCAAGGTAGTATGAAGACTATTATAAGGCCCCTAAGAGTATATTAAATGCAATTAAAATACATTAAGAGTGAATCAACCATATAAGGGGCAATGTATGAAGACTTGTTAGCCTTAATTTTATATAAGTCGAACAAGAATGTTATCGGTCTTATTAGTCGTAATTGGTCTTGTATTGTAAAAGGCTAGACGGGTTCAACGGGCTTGGATTGTAATCTAATATTGTCCGTGTTGCGGGCTCAAAGCCCAAGAAAAGCCAAGCCCGGCCCAAGTTAGAAAGCCCATAAGCCACTCATGGCTCAAGGGTATAAATAGAACCCTCTCCTCACATGGAGAGGGTGTTGGTTACCATTTCATAATTTGTGTGTGTGTGTAATCTTCCACCTCTTTATTTCTCTCTAATAATCTTTCATTTTCCTTATCTCTTTTCTATCTTTATTTTGCTTATTGGTATAGCTTATGTTGTGAAAATGGATTAAGCTTTTGGGATAACATTTGGTATCATTCGCCACGGGTGGGTTTAGTTTTTGTTAGTTCTAGTGGTTGTTTCGTGTTTGTATTTTTTGTTGTTTTTGTTCGTTTCGTGTGCATAATCTTGGTTATAAGCTTTAAACGCAAGGATCGAACTAGCAGGCGTGCTTCAAGGATCGAACGAGGGATATTCAAGCTTGGTTCGAACGAGTGACAATAGAGTGTATCGAACGAGCTTCATCTTTGTTTGATCGAACGAGTGAATCTTCTATTACCATCGAACAAGCATCATCGAACAAGCATCATTCGAACTAGATCGAACGAGCAAATTTTTTTTGACCGAACGAAATTTTTTTTAGAAAACTTGTGTGACGAAAAGGGTTTCAGTAAAACAGCCATAACTTTTGATCCGTAACTCCGTTTTAGGCCCGTGACCTCTCAAATCGAAGAGAAAAACGAGACGGATCACGCTGTAACCAGCCTTTAGCTGGTTAAGGATTTTTCGAAGCCCAAAAACATCGTTTTCGAACGAGCAACGATCAAACGAGCAACGATCGAACAAGCGTGATCGAACGAGCGTGATCGAACGAGCGATCGAACGAAAAATTTTTTTTTAGAAAACTTGTGTGACGAAAAGGGTTTCAGTAAAACAGCCATAACTTTTGATCCGTAACTCCGTTTTAGGCCCGTGACCTCTCAAATCGAAGAGAAAAACGAGACGGATCACGCTGTAACCAGCCTTTAGCTGGTTAAGGATTTTTCGAAGCCCAAAAACATCGTTTTCGAACGAGCAACGATCAAACGAGCAACGATCGAACAAGCGTGATCGAACGAGCGATCGAACGAAAAAAAATTTTTTAGAAAACTTGTGTGACGAAAAGGGTTTCAGTAAAACAGCCATAACTTTTGATCCGTAACTCCGTTTTAGGCCCGTGACCTCTCAAATCGCGTGAACGATAATTGATTTCAATCCACAACAACAAACACTTTACCTACTTAAGATCCGATATCCATTCACAACTTCACAATGTCAAATACCAATTACCCATTTGCAACCTCAATCATCGAATGCTCTTCATAAGCTATCATGAAGCGGGTAGCAAAGATCGTCCACTCAATTGTAAGCATCCGGTAATTACGTTCAAGATGGAAACCAGAATCAATGAGATACATTGACACCATACCTAACGTGAACTCATCCACTATAGCTCCAAAATCCTCCATACATATATCAATGGGCTGAGAAAACATTCCAGTTGCTGAAGGAAGTTCTGCAACAACCATATAGAGTATATGGAGAACTAATAAGAATGTCAACAAGACATACGGATCAAATGAATGCTGAAGCTGAAGCCGTTCAGATCATTCGAGCAGGGATAGATAACGATATCTACTCCAACAGTTGAAGCTTGTCCGAATGTATCATGTGAAATGTGGAAATCCATTGAAGATTGAACAAGGTGAATCAATTAAATTTCAGAGATCTTGAAACCAATTTATATTGGGATAGGAAAATTCACATCACGAGATGGTGAATCAACTGAATCGTATTACACACGGTTTTACAAGATATAATGAGCTTGTCCGAATCAGTGTAATGTTACTAAATCAACAGGTCAATTCCATTTCTTGAACTCAACTACAACCAGAATGGCAAAGGTTTGTGACACTTGTTAAGCAGAGTCAAGAGCTGAAGACTGTCTCCTATCACAAGCTTTATGACATTCTGAAGCAACACCAGAATGAAGTCAATGAGATACGAACTGAAAGACTAGCACGTACTGCTAATCCACTTGCACTTGTTGCTCAACAACAACCAGTTTACCATCCTACTCAAAACACTCAATATTCCTCCACCAGATCGCAACAGTCTACCAGAAACAGAGGAAAAGCAATTGTTACATCTTCTGCTCCTACTTACGATCCAGAACCTGCTACGGTTACTGAAGATGATGAAATGTCAAAGGAAAAGGAGATTGACAAACTCATGGCTTATTTCATGGCTTTAATTTCCCTCTCGTTCAAGAAAATCTACAAACCTACCAACAACAACCTCCGAACATCATCAAACACCAGTCGAGCTAATCAAGAAAATTCTCCAAGAACTAACAGAGGAACTGGGTATGATAATCAGAGGGCAATTAATGTTGCTGGGGCTAGGGAAAATGTAGGTACTCCGGTAGTGCAAAAGTCTGGGATTCAGTGTTACAACTGCAAGGAATATGGGCATGTTTCAAGGGAATGTCAGAAACCAAAACGAGTAAAGGATGCAGCTTATCACAAGGAAAAGATGTTATTGTGTAAACAAGAGGAAGCTGGGGTTCAGTTGAATGCAGAACAAGCTGATTGGAAGGATGATACTGATGATGAGTCTGACGAACAGGAATTGGAAGCACATTATATGTACATGGCACAACTTCAAGAGGTTACTCCAGATTCAGTTGACACTTCTGGACCAATCTTTGATGATGAGCAAATGCATAAGGTACAAAACAATAATGACAACTATAATGTGTTTGCCATGGAAAATGAACATCCTGTGCAACCTGAATCTAGTAATGACATATATCTGACGGAACAAGGTGACTCCAATATCCCTATTGATTCTTTGGATATATGTTATGATAGAGCTCAGGATGACCAGGATGAACCTGATGATCTTGATCAAGAACGTGATTTGCTTGCTTCTTTAATTCAGAAACTAAAATGTGAAATTGATGACAGCAAAAACCGAAATAAATTTTTGGAATCATCAAACAAGGAGTTCGTTGATAAATTGAAAGGTGAAATTGAAGATTTCAAAACTAAAAATAAAAGTTTAGAATCATCAAATAACCATTTCAAAGAAGCAAACAATGAACTTCCAAGACTAAACAGTTTAATGTTTAACGACATTAAGAAGTTTCAAGCGGAACTTGATAATAAAAGGATGTGAATTATGCTCAAAGTGGAAATTTGAGTGTGCAAGAAGCTAAAGGTGATTTAAGCAACAAAATCATTTTTAAAATCATCTAATGCATAACACAACTAATAAATGATTTAAATCAACGATTTGGATATAATAAAGAGCTTTTGTGCACAATCAAGGGGTGAGGGGGGGAAAACCATCTCCATAATACACAAGCAAACGAGGCTCAGATTAAGCTATTACAAAACTCGTAGGACAAGGAAACCTTGATAGAAGTCATTGCTTTAGAAAACAAAGTCAAGGTTTGAATGATATTTTTATAAACGGCCAATCTGTTCAAACAATGAATATGCTTAATCGTAATTGTAAAACGAGTTTTGCAAAACCTGAGTTCCTCAAGAAAGCTCAAAGAGCGAATCCTCGTCTGTATGATATAGGTTGCTACAATGATAATCTTGCGTTAATGTTAGCCCCTGATTCTGACGAAACGATTCGTCTTGACAAAGAACGTCGATCAAAATTAAGCGATCTAATCAGACCGTTTGATTATGCTCAATTGAATAATCTTTATGATTTGTTCGTTCCACAACGGGAAAAGTCTGCGCAACACAATTTTCCAAAAATGTCAACGATGAGTCAATCATCTACTAATAATGAATTTTTCCAAAGAGTCTTTTCATAAACAACCAACTTTGTTAGAGAAACGAATAGATGAATCCATTCCTTGGGATAAAAAGTGTCAAAGCTCTAAAGAACTTTTCAAGATCAAAAATGAGTTGGCACGATTTTTGATGGAGTGGAACTTGCATAACAACAATCGCCAAAGAACAATTTTTGGTAACAATCGATCCTTTCATGTCAAACACCCACCCCAACAATAGAAGGAAATTTGGACCCAAATTAGTAAAAATCAATGGGATTTAGATAGATTTACACTTGTGTTTGAAATAAGGAAATGGATCTGATTTGAAATATGTTAATTCTCTTGAAGATGAGGTAGATAATCTTAAGTCTCAAATGGAAACTCAAAAAACACAGTTTTTGAATGAAATCGACCGTCTTTCAAGGGAATATTACTATGCTGATCACATGAATGCGATACTTGGAATATACACAGACTTAGATGAATTCACTGATTTGCAATGTGATTACGGAGAAACCTTGGAAAAGTGTGAACGTCTTGAAAAAGAGCTTTCAAAGAGTAAAACAATGTCAAAGAATTTTGAATCTCTTCAGAAACATGCGATTAATCTTGAACTTGATTTACAACATTGTAAAGAAAAGATAAAACAAGACAAATCTTTCAAAGAAAATCAGTCAAAAGTATTTCTGAAAGAACGTGAACAGTATTTTGAAATTCAAGACTTGAAATCTAAATTACAAGACAAAGGAATTGCAATAAGTGAGTTGAAGAAACTCATAGAAAAGATGAAAGGAAAATCTGTGGAAACTAAGTTTGAAAAATCATCGGTTATTCGACAACCGAATGCTTTTAAAAGTCAAAGACAGTCAATTTTAGGTAAACCAGCTATTTTTTCAGATTCTCTTGCAAAGAAAGATTTCTCAAAGTCAAAGCCAGTTACCACACAAAATGTGTCTAATGATTTTTCAAAACCAGTCACTGCACAGATTTTGCCTCAGAATAAGTTGCCAATTGTCAGGAACACAAATGTGATTGCACCAGGAATGTATAAAGTGCACACAAAGCCCAATCATACTAGAACACCTCAGTTGCATCAAGACATTAGGAAACCTAACAAACGTGTGTCTTTCTCTACAGGAGTAATTCCCAATACTAGTGTTAGCAGACCACAGCTTAAGAGCAATCATCTGGAAGATAGAGTCATGTCTAACAAATCAAGGAAGAAGCAAGACGTGAGACCACCGTAGGAAGTTTAAGATTTCAAATAATAAAACGTCTGTAAACTGCGTGGTAATGACAGTGTGAATGGTAAGACCACAATTTTAACTTGTATGTGTTACTTGTGGAAAGTGTGTGCTGAATGACAATCATGATTTGTGTGTTCTACATTATATAAATGGCGTGAATTCTAGGACTAGACAACCAATGGCTGTGCCTGTTAGGACTACAGAACCCAAGCATGATGTGAACAAATCTGTTGCAACATCCAGTAAGAAAACCGTTGCAACAGACTCCACTGTCAAGAAATCTAGAAACATAACTAGGAAGTTATATGAGCAAGTTAGTAAGACATGCAGTTGGTGGTATCCTAAGTATACACCATCTGGATACAAATGGAAACTAAGTCGTGAAAAAAGAAATGTTAATCAAACGTTAGTATGCCCTAGGTAATGCATCTAGAACTGCTAATATTTGGAACATAAGACTCTAGGTGCTCCCTTGTGTCCCAATACTCCAATGTCTTCTAATTCTTTGCAGCTCGTCGAGATAGTTCTATTCACGTAAGAACTCTAGGGTTGCTCAAAGGCACAAAATGACCGGTAAATCTCAAGCTTCTAACAATTTTGTGGAGAAATTTCTGCACGGTGAAGTTTTGGAAATGACAAATCGCACCAATTCTTGGCTTAGGAGATCTGGTTCAAGAACGATTACATCAAAAGGGTTTATTACGTCGAAGGCTAATCACATTTTATTCTCCTTGGTCCCAATTTTGTATGCGGATTTGGAAGTGCTTTCGGAAGTCTACCTGTTACATCGTGATTTGAAGAAATGATCTCTCACATGTGCTCGTGCACAGATTTGTATCCATTTCCTCTCAAGACTCAACTTCTCCCAATCCAAATTTGCTTAATGGCTAATAGCAACTTCGTCCTCAAAGCTGGTTATGGCCATCGTCGACTATCTCTTGAAACTCGACACCAACAAACCTTGCTTTTCAAAGAATAATATTGTGAATGGCCTTCCAAAGCTGAAATTCGTCAAAGATCATCTGTGTTCTTCTTGTGAGCTGGGGAAAGCAAAAAGAAAGTCTTTTCACACTAAGACTACCCCGAGCTCAAAAAGACGGTTACAACTTCTACACATGGACTATTGGTTCCAATCGAGTAAAAGCTTTAATGGAAAGAAATATTTTCTTGTAATTGTTTGAATGACTTCCTGCCCCGGATATACGAGGGACTCACTTCTTGCGGTCCAAAGGATGAAACACCTCGAGTTCTTCATTGAATTTCTCACGCCTTGTCCAAAAGGACTTCATGCTCAAGTGACAACATTTCGAACTGACAACGGCACGGAATTTCCGTAATAAATCTCTTTCATTCATACTTGCAAAAGAGGGAAAAAAGACACAAACGATCAACCTGCTCGAACACCTGAACAAAAACGGCGTTGTCGAAAGACGAAACCGTACTCTTGTTGAGGCTGCTCGAACAATGCTAAGCGCCGCTAAAGTTCCTCTGTTTTTCTGGGCTGAAGCAATTGCAACAGCATGTTTTACTCAAAACCGTTCTCTTATAATTCCTCGACATGAGAAAACACCTTATCATACATCATGCCCGAAACCGACAGTCAAGTTCCTCACATCTTTGGTTCCTCTATGCTACATCACAAAGATGGTTAAAATCGTGATTAAAAGAAGGAAAAAGGTGATCATGTATTTTTGTTGGCTATTCTACTCTCAAAGGCGTAACAGTGTATTAACCAAGAGACAAGAAATGATAGTTGAAACATTCATGTTAAACTTTGAGAATTGCCCCTCAGATGGCGTCAATTCATGTCAGTTCGAACCACCGGTCCCACAATGTTCAAAAAACGTTACTTGAAACAAGACAGTTTAAGTCCCGGCCACAAAGTCAAGAAAATGTTTCATCAAGCAGCTGAGACAGTAACAACGTCAAATGAGCTGGATTTGATATTCGGTCCTTTGTTCGACGAATATTTCAATGGAGAAAATCAAGTTTTTTAAAGTCTTCCGCTGTCACTACTACTGATGCATCAAATAAACGTCAACAACAACCTGAATAACGTTCACACTTCAACTCTAGCGTTCAACTTCTCTGCCTAATGGAACCTTCGAATGTAAATATTTTTTTTCTCTCTTTATTTTGATTGAAAAATATATTTTGAAAAAGAAATACAAAAATATAAAACCACAAAAAGAAAAATAGAAAAATATAAACATAGAAAAACAAATACCAAAATCAGAAAAATTTCAAAAATACCAAAAAGAAAAATCTTCTCGACATGTCTCTTGAAATCGATAATATTTACGTACCTAGAAATGTTGATTAACAATCGACACGGCGTGTAAATGAAGTTCGAGCGAGAGTTTCAATGCTTTCAAAACATTTCAATTTCTAAATTTTCACGATGACTTATGTACATTACTGTGCATAACTCGTCCTCGAATTGTAACAGGGGAAGTGTACGCTTCATGCGCTTACTCTAAAATAACAAGAAAGTCTTCAATCAATGTTTTATAAAATCTTGAACACAAAAAGAACTTTCAATGTCAAAATTGTCTACAATATAATTTTTGGTATTTTCCATAAAAAGTGGTATTAGTTAAAATTGTGTGTTCAACACTCCCTCCTCGAATAATTTTCAAAGAATTGTAGTACGTAGAATGTCATTTTATGTGAATCAATTTCTGAGGGGAGCTTTTTAAAACAAAGCCTTATTAAATGTTGTTGGGTACATCTCTAAATGTCAATTTTATGTATCCAACACATTTTGTAAATAAAAATGTGGAAACTAATAATGTCAATTTATTCATATACATTGTTCACTAAGGCATCCCACTCCGTCTTCAAACAGTTTAGTGGTGTCAATCAATTTTTCATTCCAAGTCAGTTTTAATAAATATAGGTATCCCACATATACTTTGAAGGGGAGCAGTTTGAATTCTGAATTCATGCAAATATCGTGGTATAATTTTTCTCCCCATGGAATTTTTCATGTCAAATTTTAATCAATTGGTATTTCAAATACTAAGTGTTTTATTATTTAAAATAAGGGGAGAAAATGTGATTAAAATATGTTATAGACGAATGTGATCTTTAAGACTCTAAGTGCAACTCTTTCCTTCATGTGCTAAACAATTTCGAATCTCGGAGCACATGTGTAGGGGGAGTATTTGAAAATAACAATGTCAGAAAATGGTTTTATGGTTCGATCTTTATACCCAACAACCTATTAATTTCACGACGATTCTGAAGTCATAAGGTGGTTAGGTTAGGTATAAGTCCTACGATCCAACCAGAACCGGAGGGATCTACCCAAGGACACTCCATAGTTAGAAATAGCAGTCCTTAGGTATGATTGGAGATGAATGTGTATAAGGGAAGAATGCCGACTAAGATTGAGCTAACACTGGAACAATCACAACAAGGTGTTAGTAATGACGTCTTGGTAAGCATTGAAGGGGTTGAAGAATGAAAAAGAAATGTATGGATAAAGGGTGAAAAGAAAGAAGCCCTCCTTACACCTTAGGCAGAAACCGGGTCAATACATAATCTATCAAAATCACAATGATGATTGTTGATATTGAAGAAAGTCGTCATGGACCCAGTGATGCAATGCACAACCCTCCCTAGCCATTTAAGTTTATCATAACAGAAACTTGCCTCATTTTTCATGGAGATACACACGACTTATATTGACTTTCTTACTCCGAGTTAGTTGATATTGAATAGTGGTAGTCTGCTCCAGCCTCTGAGTACTAAAACCAAAACGCACTAATCGAGTCTAGAGCCAGAAGAGATCAAATTATAAATCTCATTAGGACACAATGTCAAAATACACTTGTTGAACACCATAAAGTTCACAAGTTGTAACAAAGAGTCCTACGCATTATCCTTGAGATCTTGCCAGAACATCCGAGTGATACTTAAGTATTCACAATGAAGATGGAAATCCTGCTTGAGCCAACATCAAACAAGCTCTTGGTAGGTGACATGCAAGATTCTACATGAATCAAGCTTGTGATAACTGGATATCGATTTGGTCCAGTGTATGAATTGACGACTTAATCAGAAAGATAGTAACTATCTGATTCACTCTTACCGTGTTGTCTGCTTTGAGACGCTCCGGTAACGAGAACGGCTAGTACAACTGCGAAACCCTGTCAAAAAGATTCATATGAATTCTATCTGATCACAGGCAGTATTTATACTGATTAACGAGGAACCGTGGTTATTGCAACCATATTCGACGAAGTGACAAAGACACTTTCGTCCATATCTGTTGTTTATCACTAACCTTTTAAATGCAGATTCAATCGTCGGTGTTGCAACCATGTACCAGCGAAGTCGGATTCATTACCACATACTCATACTCGAGCTCTAAAAGTCAATCATTTAGCATCAATATTGTTGATCCTAAACTTCCTCAAAGATCTTCAAAGTCAAATCAAGAATCGCATTTTGGGGAGATTGTTAGCCTTATGTTCATATAAGTCAAACAAGAATGCAATAAGTATGAGTATGTCGGTCAAAAGCACAAGTTGATCAAGAAAGTCAAATCAAGATGATTCAAGTCAAGGAGATGATGCAAGATTAAAGATCTCAAGAATTCAAAGTCAAAAGACATAGGCTCAAGATCAAGATCACATATACGACACCGAAAGAATGTTATCAGTTGTCTTAAGCATGAATGAACAAAGCCATTACAAATAAGAAAACACAAAGACAAGACCAAATAAGGCAAAGCTCAAACGTCATATCTTCAATAGTGAGGAATATAAAGTCAAATCAAGATAACCTCCATCAAGAACGTCAACGTTAAGGAGATCAAAGAAGACCTCAACATTGGGGGGAGATTGTTAGCCTTAATTTTATATAAGTCGAGCAAGAATGTTATCGGTCTTATTAGACGTAACTAGTCTTGTTAAGTAATAGGCTAGTCGGGTTCAAAGGGCTTGGATTGTAATCTAATATTTTCCGTGTTTCGGGCTCAAAGCCCAAGATATGTCAAGCCCGACCCAAGTAACAAGCCCATACGCCACTTAGTGGGTTAAGGGTATAAATAGGACCCTCTCCACACATGGAGTGGGTGTTGGTTGCCATTTCTTGTATGTGTAATCATCCACTCCTCTTTTTCTCTCTAATCTAATCTTTCATCTTTGTTTCTCTCTCTAATTTTCCATTTTTCCTTTATCTCTTTTCTAGCTTATTGCTTACTGGTATGGCTTATGGTGTGATGGGATAGATTATTACTTAGGATAACACTGACTCTTCTTTTTAAGAAAGTAAACCCATGTGTACCTTGAGTACTCATCAACAATGATTAGGGTATATTTCTCATACAAGTCCAAATAGATCCATGTGAAGAAGATGTAGGCATCTCTTGATTGAGAAGTTTTCTTTAGTTTTGAATGAGTCCCTTTTATGCTTTCCTTTTTCACATGCTTGTCGTGGTTTATCCTTTAAATAAACAAGTGAAGGAAGGCCAAGAACCTTGTTTTGTTTGGCAAGTTTATTAATGTTCTTAAAATTGAGATATGATAGCCTTTTGTGCCATATCCAATTTACACTCTCTGAGGCTTTGGCAAAGAAGCAGGCTCCATTTGGAGTTAGTGATGACATGTCAAGGACATAAACATCATTTCTTCTAGGGGTTATCAACACAATTTCTATGTTAGCATTAAATATTGTTTATTTCTTATCATCAAATTGAACAATATATTTAGCATCATAGAGTTGATTGATGCTAATTAGATTGTACTTAAGACCATTTACAAAAGCTACTTTAGAGAAAATTATACCACCATATTTTATTGAACCATATCCCTCAGTAATACAAGATGAATTATCACCAAACACTACCTTAGGACCTGGTTGCTCTACATATTCATGCAGATAACTTTTGACACCAGTCATACTCCTTGAGCATCCACTGTCCAGGTACCAAATAGGCTCCCTGATGTGTCTCTTTCTCATGCTGATGTCGATCCATTCACCATTGTGGGCATGATTCTTTCCTACAGTGAGCTCATCAGCAGCTAGAGCTATCAGTACCTTGACTTCTGTTAACTCTTCATCGTTTGAGACTTCTTCCTCATCTTAATCAAAGGTTTCAGCAACTAGGCCTTTTTTCTTTGATTTAGAGGTCTTAGGGGTCTGAGAAATAGATGGAGTGGCCTCAAGGAGTGCAGTTTGGCTTTCATCTTCTTGTACTCAGTCTTGTAGTCCTTTTGAATTTTTGGTTCAGATTGACTATTTTGAGTTTGTTAAGAAGACTGAATAAGTTTTGGTAAACTTGGGTTGAAAGCCTTTTGACACTGAAGAGAAGTTTGAAATTGGTGATTTGTAAGAAGGTTCAGATGTTTTAGAAAAACAATCTCAAGCAAAATGACCATTTTTCCCACATTTGTAACAATCAGTGTTTTCATTTGCCTTTTGACTTGAAAAATTGTTTCTTCTTTTTATAAAACATTTTGAATTTGCCAAAAGGGCTCTTTCATGAAACTCAATATCTAGGTCTCTAAGATACTCCTCACTAGTTCTCTCATCTATCTCATCATTAGAATTTTCTTGGAAATCCTGTATAACATTATTAGAGAAGAAAGCAGTAGAAATAGGAGTAGTTAAGGGAGTAGTAATGAGGGCCTTTTTGCTGTCTGAGTACCTTATTTGGATAAGATTGTCCTCATAGACAAACCTTCCATAGATATCAGCAAGGTCAATGGTCTGAGTATGATTGGCGTTTCTCAGTCCCTAAGAGAAGGTTAACCACTTCTTGGGGAGACTGTTCACAAAACCAACATTGATTTCTTGTTTAGAGAGATTCACACCATCATTGGCAAGCTCATTGAGCAAGGTCTTATAGCGGGTATAGGTCTGTGAGAGACTTTCAAAGGGTTTAGCCCTAAAAGTTTGATACTCAAGTTTCAAATCCATGATCTTGTTTTCCTTGGTATCTGAGGGACCTTCAAAGCTGTAAACCAAGTCAGTCCATGTAGCTTTAGCTGTCTCACAGCTAATGACTGACTCCATTATGTCATCTGGTAGACATGACATAATGATGCTTTTAGGCGTTGGTCTTGAACGACGACACTCCTCTCATCTAGGGTCCATTGAATCTCAGGCTTTATAGCACCTTCAGCATTTTTTAGCTAAAATGGACCATCCTTAATACATTTTATATATTAGTGTTCTATTCTCGCTAAGTAGCAAAGCATACGCTTTTTCTATTTATTAAATTTTCCTGGCTCTAGTTTGGGAGCAATAGCAGCATAGCTACCTCCCTTTTTGTCAACTATCTGGGGTACAGTACTTTTAGCAACCAATTTAGGATCTAGGTTTTAAAATCTTTGAGCAGATTTTAGTGTTAAAATTTTTATAAACCTTCTGCCCTGATACCACTTGTTGTTCCGTCTTAGTTGGTGAATTTTAACTACAAAGTTAAGCTTTACTAACCCATGACATGAAAGTAAAGTAAAGTTAAATGTTTCTTTGAAAAGGTTTTGTAAACGTAAAGATAAAACAAAACTAACTTTTCAACGTTTAACTCTTTTATTAAGAATTATACCCCATTGTATGCGGAACTACAATGGGGATTAAATGACAATGTGTGTGTGTGATCTCCTCACTAAAAACTTTGCATAATCCTAAAGTGTTATGCAAAGTCGACTACTATGCTAACCAACTAAACTTGCTCAGGGACTTAGTAGATATTGGAGGAGTAAGTGTTTGTGAAAGATACAACTTTGAATGCACAAACTTAACCCTACTCATTTACAAGATGTTTTTATTTATACTACTTAGGTAGGGTCATACCCACATGGGTGATAAATGTGTGTCCCAATGCTGATAGGCTAGTACATATTGTACAGCTTTGTCTCTATTACATTTCTAATCTAAGTATGGGACAAACACAGTTTTTAAGGTCAGTGCTGACACTGACCTTGTCTTCATACCTTATTCAGGATAGTTTGACTTCAGGCGGATAAGAGCTTGGACTTATCCATTTCAAACTATTCTCGCCTATTCTTCAGTCTCTTGTCTTCAGGGTCTTCTAGGTGTTGGAGATCGTATGTGGTTCGGTGAGTCTATTGCCACAACTCATTGAACCCATCACCTTCTTCTTTGGCTCAAGCTTCATTCACTAAGAACCGCCTCACTGAATGCTAGTGTCTTTCTTGTAGACTCAGGCTGAGCATCTAGAAGGCAACTCACTGAGTGACTGTTCACTCAGTGACCTTTGACTGTTAAAGGTTATTTAACACTTAAGATATTTTGTATTCAAATCCAAGTGAAAGATCATTAGGCACTAAATGGGCCTAACAATTTTGCTCAGCCCTAGTTTGATGTAAGCTTTTGGATCAAAGTAAAATGGAGGATTATGATGTGTTTCCTTAATCTTTAAAGATGAAGCGGTCTTTAGAGATCATCTCTTAGTGTGGAGGGTGTCATTCAGCAAAAGCAAGCGGAGAGAGAATCTTTCTTTCGGGAAATGATAATATTGCACACAATCCAATTCAGGAATATGTAAAGAAAATGTTTAAAGCAGAACTTGAGTCTCGAATGTTAGAGAGGAGAGAGAGTGCCTTTTATAGCAGCAACGGCGACAGCAGCAGCAACAACAACAACAACAATAACAATGATACCCAATGCTGCCAGAAGCAGGGTACGAGGAAGGTGAGATGTAGACAGATGATACCATACCCTTGAGAAAAAAATCCTAGAGTAAAAAGACTGCTTCTAAAAAGACTTTCGGCTAAGAGTATGAAAAAGGTGTGAAAAAACACAAGATAATGCAAAGAAACATGGCTAAAGAAGATAAGAAAACAACTGACACATAACAAGATAAGCAAAGAAACCATAACACTAAATGAGCAAATAGACAGAAAAACAATAAGAGTAAGAAACACAAGGGACATAAAGACAAACACGCAATGCATCACATGAAACCAAACATGCATAAAGAGCAAAAGACAACATGGCAAGAGAAGAAGTGCAAGCAAAAAATACATAAAAAACAAAACCTTCCAAAAATACAAAAAACAATATAAAGAGTAAGAAATAAAAGATAGATAAAGGCAAATAAAGAAATGCACCACGTGAATGAAACAAATAAAAAGCAGCAAATGACACAATGCAAGATAAGCAATGCAGGCATAGAACACAAAAAGACAAAAGCCATTCAAATAGGCAAAAAAACAATATAAAGAGTAAGAAACAAATGGGGCATAAATAACCAAACAAGTGTAAGAAGCAAAGGACACGTGACAAGAAATGCTATGCTAGCATAGAACTGAAACATAACAAAAACCATCAAAATAGGAAACAAAGCGATATAAAGAGAAGAGACAAATGAGGCATAAAGGTAACCAACGCAAAGCATCAAAAGAACCAAACACACATAATGAAAAGGAAGCAGAGGATGCAAAATACGAAAAGCCAAACAAATACAACAAGACAAGCATATACGAAAAGACACCAAAGTACATGAAAAGCAAAAGAAGCATACAGAGGCAATAGGCATACGCATAAGCAAGAAAAACATGGCACAAATAAAAAAAGGAGAAAATTCCTGTTTTAGCTGTCCGTACATAGTACTTGGCGTGTTTTGGTCAACTTCGATTCTTTTCCTAAATTAGCCATGCTCTACTGCTCTACCGCCTTAGATGGTTGACATGTGTCCTATTAAAGGTACTTTTTATTAGCCCACAAATCAATGAGCTGACCCACCACTTAATACAAAGTTACCAAAATACCCATAACATTATTACAATAACTTTTACTTTCTCTTTCATAAAAAATCACATCACGACATCATCACAAACACCTCAAACCATAAACCCAGATCCAAATCCTGATCTTCAACAACCATTACATATCCCGTTCATCTAAAAAAATCCAAAACCATTACTCATACCCACGAAACCTCAGACTTAAACAAAACCAAGATCCTATCATCCAATAAACAAACCCCAAATCTGTACTCTTCGACAAGAGGAGAAAATGGAAGACTGCATATAATGGGTTATGTCAAAACTCATTTTTCTGGCCAGCTCATTCTTCCTGCGACAGCGTCCATGTCCGACGAGTGGCGGGTCAGATTCAGCGAGTGGCTAGACCCACTTAAACTAACCTACCAACCGGTAATGTGGCAAGGTAAGTTGCCATTGTGTAGAAACTTGGATTTGTTTTTAACTCGATCTAACCCACCAACCGGTAATGGTGTCGGTGGTGGTGATGTTGCGGTTGTTTTGTTAAAAACTAAAAACGATGTCTTTGTTTTGGTGGCGATGTTAATGTGTGGTATATGATGGTCCCATTTTGGTGGCGATGTTAATGCGTAGTTACTTATAGAGTAAACTACACCGTTCGTCCTTGTGGTTTGCGTTGACCCGCGTTCTTAGTCCCTTGACCAAAAAAGTTGCAACAATCCGACCTATAAGTTGGGGAAACATTTCCGCCGTTAGTCCTCACTCTCAACAGCCTTCCAACAAAGTTCGTTAACTAGTCCACGTTTCAATAGCCACAATAGAGGATATTTTGGTCTTTTTACCCTTAACTTCATCTTTTTCCTTAACTTCATCCCCTTTCGTTATTCCAACTAGAAAAACCACCCACCACCGTTTTCTTCTACATATATCCGGCTACCATCACTTCATATCCAAAACAAATCATCACCCACCACTAGAATCTACAAACACATTTAACATCAAATTAAATTAAATCCTAGTCAAAACTCAATTCCCACCAATCCATAGCCGCACAAACCCACTATAATCTACCATTGTTTCAAACGAACCAATGCTTTTTTTTTTCTGACAACCACAACTAAAACCCATATCACAAACCTCAACTCATCTATTCAGATCCAAATTATATCTAACAAAACGCAGATCATAAACCCGAACCCGTGTGCGTCCTAATATGAACAACACAAACAACGAAGAGTATAATCAAAACCAACAACTAACATTAAAAAAGGCAATAACAAATCTTCAATTCAAACTTTTCAAAAAAAACCACGAAAAAAAAACACAACTACAGATGTCATACAACAAAGTTTAAATTGTTTATAGTTTTTCTACAAATACGAAGCATATTTAATTACAATTCACTTTCTATATCACATTTACCCACAATCTTCCGCATCCAAAACAACACCATTCTACCATTTAATTTCTTTTCTATCTCACTATCAACTGTCACCTATCCACTAATTAGAAAATCACCCCATATAGTAAATTCTTAATAACCCAATTTGGTGGATGCACTTTAGCGCCGGCCACAGAAACAACACGGAAGATAAACGAGTTTGTATGGTTCTTCCACAAAGCACCAAAACGTAAGGCAACCCATACTAAAAATCAAATCACCAAACCAAAGGCCGAATTAAAAAAAATCGGATCTTGATGTTATTATGGTGAATCGTTTTCGGTTTAAAATCAATCTTGAATTATTGTTAGTTTTTTCCAGCGTGGTGTGGTAATTTTTTAGACATGGTTGTGGCTGACATAAATTATACGGTGACTAGAGTTCTATACTTCGCTGGTTACTAAGTTTGGTGCGCATTAGATTGGTTTATGTGATGGTGCCTCAGGCACTGCACATGTTTTTTTCTTAGGATAAGATGACAAAAATGCGATTACAAAATTATGATTTTGGTTTAGATCTAAGCGTGGAATTTTAAATATTGAATTTGATTGTTGGAAAAAATTAAAAAAGGAAAGAGACGAATGACGAGAAAAGATTGGGGGTGGATAAAAAATGGTACTAGTTGACTATCTTTATGAGTATATATTTATCTATTAATGTTTTTAAAAAGGGATATAATGAAGGGTAAAATGACAATTATACCCTCATGTGCATGGCACATGAGAGATTTAAAGAGGGTTAATGAGAATCGTTAAAGTGAGGGACTAACGACGGAAAACGTTTCCCACTTAAGGTCGGATGGTGCAACTTTTTTGGTTAAGGGACTAAGGACGCGCGTCAACGCAAACCACAAAGACGACCGGTGTAGTTTACTCTTACTTATATAACTCGAAGAATTGGGTTGTCGTAAGATTTTCAAGCTTCTGATGCAACCTTTCATTTGTTGATACGTTATATGTATGATTAAGCATTTTGTTTTGAAGCAAGTGTCCACACATAAGTTGTCTACTTGAGTTTACAGATTTAGTTTCTATCTTGAAATCCTTATATCATGTGTCAACATTTCTTTTTCTGGGTTAGCTGGAAAAAAGTGCTAAATTGTATGCTAGGATTGCAGGTCTTGATTTTGTATTTAATTGTATGCTCATTGAATGTTCAGCAATGCGATTACTGTTGACGTCGGAAATATTTATTGTTATGTTATTTGAACTTGTTTTTATGAAACGGAATTCAACGGTGGTGGTGGAGCAATAAAGCGGTGGTGGTGGAGTAGTAGAGCGTAGAGCGGTGGTGGTGGAGCAGTCGAGCGGTGATGGTGGAGCAGTTCAGCGGTGGTGGTGTCGCCAGAATCTGGAAATAAAGATGGTGAGGTAGGTGGGGAATGTAGATGGTAATAAAGAGATAAAGACGAGGGTATTATAGACTTTTTAACATATTAATAATAAGACAAACTTTCAAATCATATGTACTTTTTTAATTAAAAAATGAACACGCGTCAATCATCTAACTTGGTAGAGCAGTAGAGTGGTAGAGCTAGACCATTTTGGGAAGTAGAATCAAAGTTGGCCAAAACACGCCAAAGGCCATGTACGGGTGGCTTTCTCTAAAAAAAGACCTACGAGAGCAACCAAGATCGAGAAAGCATAAAGCAAAAAGGTTTTCTACCTAAAAACAAAGTCTTAAGCATAAAGCAAAGACAACTAATTTTTTTTTAGAACGGCAAATTATATTAAAAAACTAGCAAGGCGCTAGGAAAATTACAAAGATAAGAATCTAGGACATTTCATCCAAAAGATCCAATCAAAATTGTTTTTACACCTATTGGAGCACCAAGTAAAAGAGAGTAAAACAATCTCATCAAATAGCATATCCATACTCTATATTCTTTCTTAATATAGAAATCATTCATTATTATGTGTGGTTCACATGTTTTTAAATATACTTCTAGACTATTATTAATTGAATATAGATGAATTTGTGAACACGTAAACACGCACGTGAAAAAAATCATATATGTGTGGTTGTATCATGTAAGTAGGTTGTTTAGAAGATATCCCAAAGATTTGTTATTACACCAAAAAAAATATTCAAGGGAATAAAAATGGTACGTATAACATTAAACGTATATTAGTCACATAATTAAAGTTTATATTGTGATATAATTGATTTTCTTTCAAACATAAAGAAAGTAGAAAAATAAATTTGTCTAAACTTATATGTGGGATTATGGCCGTAAACGAACCGGACGAATACGGACGGAGCTTTATTCATGTTCGTCATTTAATTTTACCCGGACAAATAATCGGACACGATCACTTAAACGAACGAATTTTGTTATTTATATTCGTTTGTTAAGAAATAAGGTTGTTAATGTTCATTTATGTTCGTTCATTAATAAACCAGATGTACATATTGTGTTTTATAAGTGTTGTTTTATTTAAGTAAAGTCATTATAAAACTATATAACAAAAAGATAGTATCGACAAACATAAACAAATATATGATCACAAAGGAACAATAATCAAACCTTTACGGATATAAACGAACGGAGAAGACTTTTCTTTGTGTTAATACATTTAACTAAACGAACACATACATAGATACATACATGTCGGTAGATAATGTACTAATCCAATAAAAGTAAATAAAACTAAGGCCCATGTCGTGCATGATATACAAGTGTCCAAACATTAGACATTTAATTCTGGCCCATAAAAGTCCACTAATGAATATTTCTTTATCTCTCACACGTAATGGGATACGTGTGACCAAACAAAACCCACACCACCTATCTTTTTTCTCTCAGATACCACCATTTTTTTTCTTCTGTGGATCTGAAAAACCCAAGATACAAGGGGTTTTTATCAATTATGTGGTGAGGATTTGTTTCTTTACATATACATGATATACAAGTGTCCAAACATTAGACATTTAATTCTGGCCCATAAAAGTCCACTAATGAATATTTCTAAACAATACAATTAGTGGGGGAGCCGACCCAAAAAAAAAGTGTGTCACATTAAATGTTTCTTTACATATGCATCTTGCAACCAGAAAGAGTTTATTTCTTTCTCTCATCACACATCAGCCGAATAAGATCCATCACATTTGTAATTTTTTTTTAATTTTTGGGGATTTCGTTGTATTTATGTTGAGATTTCATGGGGTTAGGTTTAATTGTGTTGTTTATGAATTTTAGGGTATTTGCTGACAAGTATGCTTAAAATAGCATATTTATGTTTGTTGGTTTATATAACAGGCTTATGACATATAAAGCTCATAAGCTGTTAAATAAGCATATTGTAAAGTAAGGGGGTGTTTGTTTCCACTTATGTAGCCGGCTCATGGCTTACTTGTTATGAATTTATGATCACAGAAATCTGAGAGTCGTGTAAACACTTTCAGATCGAAGTATTTCGATGGTTCTATCAAA
>BQNB010069656.1:0-33411 GCA_026074375.1 Tanacetum coccineum | reverse complement strand
CCTCATTACGAGTAAGGTTTTTGCTTATGTAATTATGCTTTTGTAGATTTATAATTAAGCATACTTTATCATATCGTAACAAACTTATATAAGCTCACAAATCTCAAAATAAGCCAGAAAATTAGGGCTTATGTTATATAAGCCAAAATCAAATAACCTCATAAGCCCACATATAAAGCCGAAACAAACACCCCCATATCTATTTAGGAAGATAACGTTTAGGCAAAAACATTGTTTGTTGGTCTTTATATTTAATGGAATGATATGGCCAAATAAAGTAATCCTAGAATGTCAAATTTGCCTATTAAAGACACTACAATTTTGGATAAAGGAATGCCTTAGTCATCTGCATGTGTAATCGTATACTATTGCTAAGCGTGTGGTTACACGTCTTGTTTAATTTCCTGATAGTTTTATAACGTGTTTGTATTTTTCAAATTAATCTGCAACTCTTTGCATTCAATGTTTGCGATGACAAATAATGATGATAGTTTTGTGTATGCATGTACATCCAAGTATTGTTGGAGGTCGTTGGATTGACGAATCAAGTTGCAGTCATGGAAAAAGGTAATTTGGCTCATGAACAACCAAGTAGCACGGGTTGGGGTGCTTTGTTCTTCGTGTATACAGAAGAAGACGTATCTGCAACTGCTGTTACTCCACCTTCTCCTTCAGCACGACCGTCAGTAGTATTCTCGTCAAAAGGAGATAGTGGTAGCCCTCTTAAGAAGCTTCAGAGTTAAGTTTTCCGAGTATTGAAAGGCTTAACCCCTTTTTTCAACTGCAATGGGCTAGCTTGCAACTGCAAGCTCTAGTATATCCTTAATTTCAAATATTTCACTTACTTTGTTGTGTGTGTTTATATATATAAACCGTATAAATTTATATTTATTTTAGCATCAAAGGATACTAAAAGAACCATCGAGGCTTTTTAAGAGCATGGTAGTGGTTGGATTGCATCCAAGTTGCGACATTCAAGGATTAAAACGACAGTATTTTGGTAGAAGACCTCATGGTCCAGGGAGGCTGCGAAGTGCACTTAGTGGCCAGCATCATTTCCGTGTAGAACCTAATCTCGAGCCTCAGGTGATGGTCCTTCAGACTCCTTAAAATACTACAAGTAAAAGTTTAGCTTGCATACGACTTTACGTGATATTCTTTCCATTTGCTTCCTCAATCTTTTATATTCAATCGTAATATGTCATAGTACACCCTCTTGAATATACGTGTTTTGATGCTTTTTATTTATATAAGCACGATAGATTGTTATCGTTTCATGGGTGTAGGAAGAAGTATTGCATCGCTATGTCAGTGCTTTTTTTAAACCTCGGATAATATAATGACCCACCTGCTGTCATTTAAGGATCTTTTTGGTGATATTTTCATGCAGATGTTAGATATGGGATATAAACGGTTTGTTGAGTACAATTAACTCTTACTATACATGTTTACTTGTTGATGATAATTTCCTGATACAGTTTTCAGGGTTCGCCTAGTGAAGATAGGAACTTTAGGATTAGGAGCGATGTTGATTCAGCAGATACAGAAGAGGCACCTTTCTCTGGTCAAGAGGGTAACGAGCAAAATGATATTCTTGATTGGGCTAAGCTTTTCTCTTCTACATGACATTGTTCTGTAAACTTTGTTTTTGACCTCGCAAGTTGATTAAATTCCCACTTCTCACACCCTTTTATATTCCTTTTGTTGCAGACGAATAACCATGGATCCTTGCAGATTATTTGTGAATATAATCGTTTGTGTTCCCGCTAGAGGTTCGACAATTAAGTTCCACCCTCTGGAGCACCTGCATCATTTGGAATTTCATATACCAGATGACAATTTTACATATGGCGGGTTCAACAGTTGATTTGATGTCATGCAGCTTAAGTTTTGAACTTGCAGAGGTAGGTTTCTATATTTGTGGCAGTAGATAAAACATAGTTATCTTTGTATAATATATGATTGATTGATTTTTTACTTCCTTCCTTAACGGGTAGATCATATCATGTTTTTGTTAATGTAGGCTCACAGGGCATTTGCTTTGGAGGAGGTGGCGACTGCTTTATCAGTCTGGGCAATTTCATGCTTATGTGGCTCCTTGCGTCTTGATCATGTAATTTTTGTCCTATTTAACAATTATTGTCTAAGTTTACGTTTGCAATATAGTGTGCTGTATCATGTGTTTTGCCATAAATACTGTCCTTTTTCTGTTCACTGGTAGTAGTTCTTACTTACCTGCTCTGTTCGGGGATTGTTAGAACTTTATCATGGAAGTTTTTGGATGTGTCTTTTAAAATTGATGATTACAAATAGAAGACTTAGATAATCGGTTAATTGAAGCTAGGGATAACTAGGTGCTTTGATGTGCCTTTAAACTGTATGGCAAGTGATTAACGCCTCCCAACTAAAGTTAGTAGCTTATGTTGATGCCTCATGTCCTACTAATATCTTAATAGAAAATAATTACATCATGCTTTAGCTTATTTTGTTAATCTTTGTTATTCTGATTTTGATAGGCTGAGTAAGTAGTGAAAGCGGATTCTATATATTCATTGTCTTCCACAGGTCTTGAGAATATTTGCTGGTGCTCTATTGGAGAAGCAGATCGTGTTTTCGTGTTTGTGTGCTCTAATCTGGTTCGTATAAATTTGTTATTGCAGATTACTTTATTTTTAGGTTGTGTTTGGTAACTTGTTGCAGTCACACATGACACAACAGCTGTTGCTGATGGTGTCACGTTTACTTTTTAATCCAAACACAAATAAAAATAATCTTGTTCAGTTAGATTTACAGAGGAACATACAGAGGGATCTGGTACAAAGATAGTGTGTAGTTGTAGTTTTACTTATTATTGAAGTCCTATCTTTGCATCTCAGGGAGTATTATCTGCGTCGGTGTTGTCGATTATCTCTCTAATTCGTCCAACAAGGTATTGCGGGCAAGTTTAGTCGTTTTCTCTTTCGTACATTGAGGGCAGTAACAACGTATAGTGCATGGTGTATCCACAAGATTCAGAGATTGTTTTTAAGGTGGTCGTCTTTATTCATGTTAGATGCTGTATTTCTTTAATAACATGGTAGGCAAATGGATGTAATTGTTGGTATGTTATGGGTATTGATTATATATTTTTTGGTTGGATTAATTTGCGTTACGTTAACAAGTTAAGAATTCTAGTTTTCCGTTTTTCTAAAAGGAAAAGGGTGCCAAGAACCCGTGCATTTTATGGTTGCCAGCAACTTGTGGACGGTGACGACTTTTTGGTCACCAATCAACCAAATCAGTGACCACCATTTGGTCTCTGACAGATCGGTGACGAGGATATTTGGTCACCGATGGTTTGTGGTTGTATTTTCCCCAACTAATCAGTGACGACATTTTGGTCACTATTTTGGTGACCAAACTGCATTTGGTCTCTAATTGTCATTAGTGACGGACCTTTAGTGACGACTGGTGACCACCTATATTTGGTCACTAATCACGTTTGGTGACGATATTAGTACTGTTTGTGACGAAATTTTCTCGTCACTAAAAGCACTTTTTCTTGTAGTGATGTAAAAGTTTTCAAGTTTCTATAAGGCGTCACAAAAAAGTCGCAAAAGTATCAATAAGAAAAATCATAAGCGTTGTTCGTCACTTGAAGTTATTTATTTTCTTTTTGTTTATCTCAATTTATCATTCATTTTGACTACTAAAGGTAAGATGAATATACATCACCTTTATGGCTGGTCGTAATAGGATAACTCACACGTGAGACCTCATGCGACTTAAGTAACCATCATTGCACCCCTCGTGAACTTATATTTTGCTATAATCTCTTTATAAATGTTGCAATGCACGGTATCCTCGTTTCGACAAACAAACAAAAATAGCCCGTCGCAACGTGCGGACAACATTCTTTAAACCATTATTAAGAAAATACATCTTCGACAAACGAACAAAAATAACCTATGGCAACGCGCGGACAACATTCTTTCTTGTTGTATTACATGCACATTAACTTTAAAAATGCATATAGACTCATACGACCTACCACTCACAATGATGTACAAACTACAACAAGAGCATGTTAGCAGGCTTATGTTTGTAGGTTTGGCCCATGTTGGGCTTAGGGTTATCTTTGTATTACTTGTATTTATACTTGACACTTTGTATGGTTTCATAATCAATAAACACAGAACATTGTATCATCCTACATGGTATCACGAGGGTTTCTTATATCCTAAAACAACTCGCTTCCGCTTGTTTGTAACCTTTTCAATCACAGTTTCTGTTTTACCGATTGTTTCTCGATGTTTTGTCTAAATTTCTATTATTTCGTAATTATGTTCGTACTCAGTTTAAGTGTGAAATTAAGTCATTTCAGTGTGATCATGGTGGTGAATTTGATAATCATGCTTTTCATAAACTATTTAACGATAACGGTATCCAATTTAGATTTTCTTGCCCCCGCACCTCACAACAAAATGGAAAATCTGAACGTATGATCCGTACAATTAATAATCTCATTCGTACCTTATTGTTTCAAGCACATTTACCACCCAATTACTGGACTGAGGCACTTAATATGGCAGTTTATTTATTGAATATTTTACCTTCCCGTGCCATCAATAACGAGATACCCTTTACCCGCCTATTTGGTGCGCAACCCGATTATAGTGTCCTTCGTGTTTTTGGATGCCTTTGTTATCCACATATAGATACAAATCACAAACTTGGACCACGTGCCACACCTTCCATATTTCTGGGACATGCTGCCAATCATTTTGGCTATCGTTGCCTTGATCTTAACACCAATAAAATTATCATTTCCTGTCATGTAACCTTTGATGAAACGGTGTTTCCGTTTCCCTCTACCAAATCCATTACCACACCTTCCTATGATTTTTTGGACGATTCCACTGACCTTATTTCCATAATTATTTGCACCGCTCCCATTACTCCCGTTCCAGCACCGGTTCATACTCTACTAGTTGACGTACCTACATCGCCTACACCAGCTACACCACCTACACCTCCTTCACCACCTACGCCTCAGTCTGTGCCCCAAATTATACCCGAACATGCACCCGCTCCCACTAATGATCCACCAACCATGTCAATTCATCTCATGGTCACACGTTCTCGTGTCGGGACTACTCGTCCTAATCCTCGTTACGATGGTCATGTGTCTACTATCGCTCCCTTACCTCGGTCTTATAAAGAACCGTTTAATGATCCAAATTGGCGAAATGCTATGTTTGACGAGTATAATGCACTTATTAAAAATAAAACTTAGACTAGTGTACCTCGGCCGGAGGGTGCCAATATTGTTCGTTGTATGTGGTTATTTCGCCATAAGTTTTTGGCTGATGCCACTCTTAGTCGGTATAAGGCACGTCTGGTTGCCAATGGTAGCACGCAGGTTGAGGTTGTTGATGTTGATGAGACTTTTAGTCCGGTTGTTAAGCAGGGCACTATTCAGACTGTTCTTAGTTTAGCTATTTCTCGACATTGGCCTGTTCATCAGCTTGATGTCAAAATGCTTTTTTACATGGTGACTTAGCTGAGCTGGTGAGACGGTTTATATGCATCAGCCTCTCGGTTTTCGAGACCCTGAGCATCCCGGATTTGTTTGTTTATTGCATCTGATCTCTCTATGGTCTTAAGAGGTACTCGCGCTGGTTTCAGCGGTTTGCTGCTTACTTTCTAGTTGGATTTACTCCTTAGTCGGGTGACTCCTCTTTATTTATTTACAGACAGGGTGATGATACAACGTTTTTGTTACTTTATGTAGATGACATTGTTCTCACTGCTTCATCTGATCGTTTGCTACAACAGATTATAGCTTCTTTACATCGCGAGTTTTCAATGACATATTTGGGTGTACTTAATTATTTTTTGGGTATTTCAGTTACGCATGACTCTTCTGGTATGTTTCTGTCACAGCGTAAGTATGCTATGGAGATTTTGGAGCGTGCTCATATGGTTGCTTGTAATTCTTCTCGGACTCCTGTTGATACTGAGTCCAAGTTAGGGGATGGTGGTACTCAGGTTGTTGATCCTACCTTATACCAGAGTTTAGCAGGTTCTCTCCAGTATCTCACATTCACTAGACCTGATATTACGTATGTTGTGCAGCAGGTTTGTCTTTATATTCATGATCCACGGGAGCCTCACTTCTCTGCTCTCAAGCGGATTTTGCGGTATGTTAAGGGGACTTTGGACTATGGTTTACAGCTATTTTCATCTACTACTGACTCCTTGATTGCTTATTCGGATGCTGATTGGGTTGGTTGCCCAACTACGAGACGGTCTACTTCGGGGTATTGTGTTTTTCTTGGCAACAACTTACTCTCATGGTCCTCTAAGCGTCAGCCGACGCTTTCTCGTTCCAGTGCTGAGGCTGAGTATCGTGGTGTTGCCAATGCTGTTGCTGAGACATGTTGGATCCGGAATTTGTGAGCTTCATACTCCTTTATCTTCCGCCACTATTTTGTATTGTGATAATGTGAGTGTTGTGTACTTGTCTTCTAATCTGGTTCAACATCATCGTAACAAACACATAGAGATTGATATTCATTTTGTTCGGGATTTGGTTGCTACTGGGCAGGTTCGCGTTTTATATGTTCCTTCTCGGTTTCAGTATGCGGATATCTTCACTAAGGGCTTACCTTCGGCATTATTTGATGAGTTTTGTGACAGTTTGAGTGTTCGTTGTACTCCCGCTCCAACTGTGGGGGAGTATTTGCAGGCTTATGTTTGTAGGCTTGGCCCATGTTGGGCTTAGGGTTATTTTTGTATTACTTGTATTTATACTTGACACTTTGTATGGTTTCATAATCAATATACACAGAACATTGTATCATCCTACATAGCATAACAACGTTACGTATGCACAAACAAAACTATAATACTTCGTATCTTTATGATTATGAGTATTCTTCTCTTGCACTTGGAGAGGAAAGATTGGATCACTTTTAAACAAATGTTTATACAAGTTAAATGATCAAAGACAAGAAAATATGTAAAAACTATCTGCAAATAAGTGAAAATATATGTGGTAAACAATTCACTGTTTGTAGGCAAAGGTAGGGAGCCGTATGTGTTACTGTCCCTTATGGCGGTCCCCTTATCAATAAGGGACCGGCAAGCCTATAAGGACGCTCCCAATTTTGTCCTAAATGTGGATTTCCCAAAAACGACTTCCGAAAAAAGTACAAACTCGAGTTCATTTCATTGATGACCGAAACTGAAATAACATAAATGACGTTGTGTTCTTTTATTTTTATTTTTCAGTTTAATTCTTAATCTTATAAAGAAAAGGAATTCAGAAACATGAAAAACACTAAATATAAATATAGTATATTAGTTGGTAGATCAATACATAATCAATTGAACAATCAAATGCTTAAATCAACAATAAGCCTAAACGAATCAATTTTTTCATAAAATTCAACTGAAAGTAAAATAAAGCGTTGTGGTTTGAAGTTTAAACTATGAATCCTTGCGTTTCTTATTTAATGAAAAGCGCGATATCAGAACTTGAATGTCATCAGTCGGATATCTTTCAAGCCTCCATAATTCACTCTCCCATTCACATACAGTCTTTCTGAAAAGAAAGCAGCCCAAAACTTTAAGAGCTAATGGGTGGCCCTTCATATATGGAACTAATTGTTCAGAGAGTTCTCTAAAGTCATCTTTACGTAGTTTATAACAGATTAAAGAGTTCCATAGCTTCATCATCGTGTAAAAGTTCCACATCATAAACTTTTTCCACTCCATGAGCAATTAGTAGCTGTCTATCTTTTCCCGTTATAAGAATCAAACTTCCTGAACCAAACCAACCGTGTGAACCAGCTAAAGCTTCTAAGTGGTCCCGTTCGTGAACATCATCAAGAATCAGCAAGACCTTCTTAGATAGCATGATTTTTTTCATGGCATTACTTCCTTCACCAGCACTTGATATTTTCAAATCTTCTTTCGTCATGTCTTCAATAATCTGCCTTTGAAGTTGAACCATACCAAATTTTTTCACAAAGTCGTTCACGTCTTCACAGAAGCTGCAAACTTCAAAGTGGCCATATAATCTGTTGTAAACAGCTTTGGCAATTGAAGTCTTTCCAATGAGCCTACCAACCCACACACCAAATCTGGATTACGGGGGGGGGGCGTCCCCTTACTTGATCCAACAAATTGCAATAAGTTCATTTCCTTTGCTCGGGAATGCACTCCTACTATTTTCTCACCAACATGTAAAGATCCAACATTTAACTCGTTAAAGATATGTTTTGAGATCATATCAATAAACTTCGATTCATAGCTGCCAATTAAAAAAACAGATACATATGATCAATTACTTAAAAAGAGGTTAACCTCATATGTTTGGAACTTTGGCATCCGCGTTATATAGGTTGTTCAGGTTTATTACGTTAATAAAAAATATATTAACTTTATTTTCATTTAAAATTAAACTAAAACGTTCCAAATTCTTATTACCTAGCTTTAAGGTCAAAAGTCTTAATAAAACTATATCAGATTTTTTATGAGATATGATGAATGGCTGAATTCAGTTCAATGTTTATGAGTCCTCTGAACAAATAAAGAAATTACAAGTTGCAAATTTGATTCTTAGTTTATGTTTAGTTCCATTAAGTATTCCTATTTTTATTTTAAAATAACTACCAAATATTTTTGCAGTTTTCATGTTCAATCATGAATTGAAGAAGATTATTCAACAACAACGACAACCAACCCAATCCTGATGGAGCGGGGTAAAGGGGAGGTTAAATGTAGACACATCCTACCCCTACCACCAGGATAAACCCGGCAGTAGAGAGACTGCCAGGGGGACCTCCGGCCATTGAATGAAGTCAAGAAGATTATTGATTGGTATAAATGTCATGGGATTGATACATATGCAAAATCATTATTAGAATGACAAGCTAGCAAAAGAAAAGCACTCAGTGATTACCCATTGGCCAGACGTTGGAGATCCCATCCAGGTAAGCTAACAGCCTTGATCAAAGCTTCCTTCCAATTGGACACATCTTGTTTTACCAGTTTTTCATGTTTACAGAAGGTTGCTTCATAATTTTCGACTTGTTTAACCACCATTTCCGGCCTACAATTGTGATATACTATGATGATTTGATATTTTTCTTGCAATTTCTCCTTGTTCTCAATGATCTTCACTAGCTCCCTGAAACATGATGACGACGAAGCGAAGCCGTCAGAGAGTATAACCACCAGAAACCTTGATTGTTCAATGGCTCTAAAGACTTGTGGATATCTCTCTTCGCCTCTACGCACATGATCATATAAAATAGAAATAATAGAAAACACTTCTTATTTTGAAAGCACGAATCCCTTTGCGCTTAAAATCACGAAAGAGATGATCTACAAAGCTTTGAATAATATCGCCACCATCATAACTCACAAAAACATCATATGACCATGTATGATTAGTAATGGATTTTAAAGATGAACTCCCCATTATACTTACTCAATAAGAAAATGAAGCAATGAAAAATGAAAGAAGGTTTGGTAAAACTAATCAAGGGAAAAAAATTCAAAGTCCTGCATATTTGATTCCATTGACCCATAGTTTAAGGAAATGTTAATTATTTTGGTGCAAGTTGTAAAGACCAAACAATTAAAGAATGAACAAAACAATAAAACGTATTTCCAAACGAAATGATCTTAGATTTTAATTATCAGAGAACTTAAATTCCAAGAAAAGTTGCCTTAGGATCTATCAGGTTGTAACTCTTATTCATAGCTAGAGGTGGAGGGAGGGGGTGACTAGCGGGTGCTTAACTTTGGTGTAAAGCTGGCCTCCCCCAACTATAACTTATATCCATAATAAAAGAAAAAGAAAATAAACGGCGTGTAGAAACGTCTCCTATTTTGTGGCAAATGAAGAATTTTTTTTTATAGCAAGTCTTAGGAAACCATTTTCTACCTCAAATGCTTTTTTTTTAACTTTATTTATAAACTTTTTACTGTTAACTTTGATTGTTTATTACCCACAACTTTCGTTTTGTCTTAGTTGTATGTTTGATCACCACTGAATAACAATAACTGTTTAATATATTTTATTCATAAATCTTATTTTTGTTTTCTGTTGTTCAATTATTTAAGCTATTTGAGAATATATTTTATTCATAAATCTTATTTTTGTTTTCTGTTGTTCAATTATTTAAGCTATTTGAGCTTGAAGAACCAATGTTATGTTCTTCTGGGAATTAAATTATTACTTTTAAGCGCAAGATATGTCAAATGTTTCCGTTTCGTTTGCACATGTTAGTTTTTGAAATTGTTTACTTGTACAAAATATTGTTCGAAACGAACGCTTTTACTGTTAGATTTTTTCACATTATATCGGCACTTTTTTCGTTTGGCCCCTTTAACTACAAATCCTGACTCCACCCCTGTTCATAGCCATGAACAATTCATGGTAATTGTCGGAAACTAGAAAAGTTGCTTTAGGGCTATATGCACCTTGTTTAGACGAGTCATAAAACTATCCGTGTTGTTAGAATCATCACAAACATGTTAATTTAAATGACATGTCATTATTTAACTGCAAGACATTTGGTTCCTTAAAGCTAGTGTATCTGACTTTTCTAAATAAATATCCATCTAAAAGTTGATCACGGGCTATGATTTTCTTCACATGAAGAAAAAGTCTACATAACACCCCGTGTTTTTCAGGTCATATTTCGATCCTAGGTTATGCATCTTCTTTTATTCACTAAGATCATGTGGTTACTTTCGCATAAATCTCGTTAGTAAAATCGCGCAAGCATTAAACGTTGCCGTTAAGCAAACCTAAACCTAATAGGACTTTACTTGAACCTTTTCTACTCGTCAATGGATTCACGTTTTCCATCAAGTCAAGCTACTTGGTCACGTGTAATTATTAAAACTAAGTAGGACCTTTAAAAAAAAACAAAAAAAAAAACAAACTATACAAAAGAAAATTTAACTATGTAAATTAGGGAAATTAGAGCAACCTTAAGATAAAAATCCCTACAATCTAGCATACAAAAATCGTGTGCTCCCTCAGTCCAAATTTACCAGCCGACTACTACAAAGAAAAGATAAGAAATATATATATACATTCCTAATTTAACCCCTAACACCCAACGGTTAAAAGCCCATAGCATTCTTTTCCCTAACCCAATGTATACTTGTGATTCCTCGCTGCTATAATACTAGTCTCCCCCCCCCCCCCACGTTCCAAATAGTTTTTAGCTTTTAAACACTGTGTTTTGACCAATTGAAAACCCAAGAAATTCCTTGCCCCAATTGGTTTAACATCAGAATGCGACTTCAAAGTAAAACACTATGCATGTATTTTTTTGTGAGTATAAGAGGACTTGCATCCTTTTTGCAAACACAGAAGAAACAACAACACCCTCATTATCACACCTCATCATCTCACCTAGTTGTTTGCTTGGCATTCTGGTTCGACGCCTACACAGTAAGGCTTTTCAGTAAACATTGGAACATCACACAACGATAAGACATAATAAAACCATAATATAAGGGCGCAGAACAAATGGAAATAGTTGTGAACCCTGCATGTCTAAAATTTAATTGTTCGAATATAATAACCTGAGAAGTGGTTTAATTTGTATTGAAAAATAGATAGTTAGATTTAGGAAGATGTTGATTAAAAACCTCTTTGAGAGCAATCTTTGATTAGAGTATGATAATAATAGTAGAGGTTTGTATGAATAATTTGTTGTTTTGATAAATTGGATACCACCCATTATCACAAGTATTAAGTCGGAATATAATCCTCCAAATTTCGTATAACTTTCGAGTATTTTGGGTAAGCGTTTAATGGATGCCAAGAACCTAAGATACCTATGCCCTGCCCGTGTTCATGAGTACTGTAAAAAACTTACGTACATTTTTTTTACATTCTGTATAGCTATATATTCTCCTAACAAATAGCGAGAAAATGAATTTTCACTTGTATTAAAAACGAGGTTTTAGGGAAATCTGAGTGATTTCAAAGAACTATTTGTCCTATTCTAATTAGATCTCCACTCACAAATGAAAGGCATTCAATCCTATTTTTCGGATCTTGGCTAATCTGTTTTAAATAACGATGGCAATTGGCACAGGTCACCGATCTATAAATATTCAGAAAGCAAAATGAACGATCATCTCTCGAGAATATCGACGTCAAGAAGCAACGTAAACAAAGGATTCCCAACAAAATCATCCTAATTTATCGTGAGGAACATAAGACGTTTTTCATCAATCTTTGTTTCTAACATCCATGGAATGCGTCGGTCCAAGATCTTTGGGAATTTGTAACAAATGGGGTGTGGTGATCATGTTTACAATAGCTGCAAAGCGATCCAAATCGGGTCATCGATTGGTTTTGTACATTTTATAAACGTTAATGATATCAGTTCAGTTAGTTTTTCCCATCAAAGAACTGCATGGATGTGGTGGTTTTCATTTATTTCCGATGTGACGAAGTCTGGTCGAAACTTCTCAAAAGACTTGTGAACGTTCAGGGGACGGCAAACACCAGTGTAGGTTCGAACTCATCAATCTGTTTAGTATCAACGAAAATGTTTTCAGTCTTTTAACCTCGTATGCTAAAGCGGTCCTATGGAGGGCAACAAATCAGTGGACAAAAAGTCGGGCAAATAACGGTACTGGTAATCTGGAGCAGAATCTTGAGGGGGTGTCGGATTGTAACAAGGTAAATTAAGGAAGCGGGTAAAGAAACGGTGATGTCTATCTCGGTATGAACAATTGTATTGATTTGGATGGTATGGAGCAGTAATCTTGCAAAGTTAAATATTTAAGTGTCATTTCAGAGCTCTGGAAACATATGTCTTCTGAGGGATTCGATGATGTTGGTCCTTAGATATGTTTGGGTACGAACTGGGTTTGGTTGGAATTCGACAATTATGACCAATGACAGCGTCAAGACTTCAAAGGCGTTAAAAGAGATATTTTTAGAGTTCAAATGATAGTTTCTCACGATTTATTCCAGATGAAAGATGTGTTATGGATAGACCTGGTGGGACAGCATTGGCTCATGGCTTCCAGAGGATTATACACAAGTTTGGGTGTACGGAGGGGAAGCATCGGTGTAAAACGGATATGGTAAGTGATGACCAATGTCTCATGTGAAGGTTTGTGTCCTACAGAGTCTTTACATCGTGGTGATAGAGTCCTATTAATAGATCATAACGAATCGGACTTATCGTATTATCGCTACTATGTTTGCATATTGGCGACCCAATATTGAATCGATGAGAGGTCAATTCCCAACTAATCCTCTGAAAGGAAGGATGCAGAGGTCCTAGTTTGGATAAAGTTTTGGGAAAATACGGAGCATTTGGATGTCGATAGTTGTGATTCAGATTCCCCTAAGAATGTTAACAATATTCGTGTGTCTCGGCCTTCTAGTGGGTTTTTGCGAGAGAGGATTTCGTCAATGGGGTGGAAAGTGATCTTGTGGACTCCTTTGAAAGAAGGCGAATTCCGAGTGATGATTCGGTTCATGTATAATGGATGGTGTATAAAGGATTGTCATAGGAAAAGAATTTTGGAAATGATGCTGGTGATATTCTTGGAAGTTCATTCTCAGGGTGATTGTGAATGGTTACCAACTGATGAATAATGAGATGTTACGCAGTTAATGCTCCTGAAAAATGACTCCAACCATTGCGCCTCCATCACACCGCCGGGGTAATGAATTATATAATTGCTGTTGAGTACCTGGTTACTTTCTGGATTGATTATATTTGACCACTAATCAACGATAAGACATAATAAAACCATAATATAAGGGCAGAACAAATGGAAATAGTTGTTAACCCTGCATGTCTAAAATTTAATTGTTCGAATATGAATAACCGTGTGAGTGTTTAATTTGTATTGAAATAATATGTTAGATTAAGGAAATGTTGATTTAACTCGTTTGAGAGCGATCTTTGATTAGATATGATAATAATAGTAGAGGTTTGTTGAATAATTTGTTGTGTTGATAAATTGGATACCACCATTTCACAAGTATTAAGTCGGAAATTTAATCCTCCAAATTTCGTATAACTTTAGATATTTTGGTAAAGCGTTTATGCCAATGATCCTAAGTACCTAATGCCCATGTTTCATGAGTACTTAAACGTACGTATCATTTTTTTACATTCTGTATTAGCTATATATGCTCCTACATATAGCGTGAAAATGAATTCACTTGTATTAAAAACGAGTTTGTTAAGTCTGCACGTTGCAACAGGTTTAAACAAACATTACTTTTTTAAACAAACACGATGGCGACGAAGCGAAGCCATCAAAGAGTATAACCACCAGAAATCTTGATTGTTCAATGGCTCTAAAGACTTGTGGAGATCTCTCTTCGCCTCTACACACATGATCATCTTCTTTGAAAGCACATCCCTTTGCGTATAAAATCACGAAAGAGATGATCTACAAAGCTTTGAATAATATCGCCACCTTCATAACTCATAAACACATCATATGACCATGTATGATTAGTAATGGATTTTAAAGATGAACTCCCCATTTTATTTACTCAATAAGAAAACTGAAGCAATGAAAAATAAAAGCTGGTTTGGTAATACCAATCATGGGAATAAAATTTAAAGTCCAGCATATTTGATTCCATTGACCCATAGTTTAAGGAAATGCTGATTAGTACACTGCAAGTTGAAAAGAACAAAACAATTAAGAAAGAAAATGACCATCCAAGTATTGAAATGAATCTAGAAGATCTCAATTAAAGTAACCAATGGGCTACAGAAATGGTAAATATGGAGGACCTTGACTAATGCACTTTGATCCCAGTGGTTCTAAAATTCAACTCATTAGTATTAGTAAAACTATGAACTATATTATAGAAAATTTCATAAGTTAATAGAAAATCTGAAAACATGCAGCCTCATACAAAAGAACTCGAGACTATATACTTGAAATATTGTGATTTGTGCTGAAATCAATTCACACGTGCTGTGCACATGCTTGCCTATAACAGATAATTCAAAGAGGGTGGGAAAAGATGTTAAGCTTTCCTTTATCTTCCAACTGCAATCATTCAACTATCTAAATCAATCCAATAACAATAATTCGGTTATCAATTCTTCTTCTTTATTTCCCTAAGTTTGTTAGTTTGTTTTGCTTTATTTCATTGTGAATTCTAGAATAACCACTACAAGAAAAAAGGCTTTTAGGGACGAACATTTTTTGGGACTACGGAAATCCGTCCCGACAAGTTCACTAGACGACAAAAAAGCACTTTTGTGGCCTTATCTTTGACCATTATTTATAGGGACTACATATGAGATCTTTAGGGACTACATGTAATCCCTAAAGGTTTGCTAGTTTGCTACATGACAAAATAAGAGTCTCATAATTTTGTGAGTTTGACTATCACTTATCGGGACTACACGTTGTCCCTAAAAGTTTTATGACGAAAACAAAATAGTCAAAGTCAAAAAAAAATTTAGTCCCGTTGGAGGGAAGTTTTGGAGCCCAATGTTTACGGGACTACATGTAGTCCCTATAACTTTAGTAAAAAAAAAATAGTGAAAACTCAAAAAAAAATTAGGTGCCAAACTTTAAGGGACTATATCTAGTCCCTAAAAATCATTTTTTACGGGACAATAAGTAGTCCCTATAAGTTTAATGACAAAAAAGAGTGATAAAAAAAAATTAGTTGCCATACTTTAGGGGACTACATGTAGTCCCTAAAAATTTGGCATTAAAGTAAATAATTTAGTCTCGATGGAGGGAAATTGTGGCGCCCAAATTTTACGGGACAACAAGTAGTCCCTATAAGTTTAGAGACTAAAAAAATAATGAAAAATACAAAAAAAATTTAGGCGCCAAACTTTAGGTACTACATGTAGTCCCTAAAGAATTGGCATTAAAGTAAAAAAATTAGTCTCGGTGGGGACTACATGTAGTCTCTAAAAGTTCACATTAAAGAAAAAAACTTATAAAAGAGTTAAAATGAATTAAAAAATATTTAAATTTATTAAAGATAATTTAATATTTAAAAATGATTTAATATATATAAATTATCTATAAAAAACTTCAAATTTTCAAATTATTAAAAACATATCAAAAAATGAATTACAAATAATTTAAACTAATTACAATGATTTAAATTACTTAGATTAAATATAACCTCACACTTTTAGACCGAATCGATGTGAAACTGCAACACATAATTAAAATGTACGAACTATATTTAAATCTTTAAATGTTTACGTCGAATGCGTATAAAATTCCAGCCTACATTTCCCGCCTAACAATTCCCGCCTAGAATTCCCGCCTAAAAATTATGAGGATATTAACTATAAATATGATACTTATATACAACACCACCACCACCAACTCTTATCCTTACAAACTCTTTACACCACCACCATCACCACCCAGTTTTGTAACTTATGCAAATGGAGTCGTATGAATCTTTTATGTGTCGATGTGAAGGTGGAGATGTAGTGTTGAGACAATCACATAAACCACACAGCTTTGGTAAACTTTACTATGCGTGTCCTCGTTCAAAGGTAAACAATAAGAACCTTTTTTATTTATGCAATATATAAATAAAAAAATTTTAAATGACATTCCTTATGATTTTTTATCGTTTAACAGCCTTCACAAAAAAATCATGGATGTGGATATTTTAAATGGAAGGATGATATCACTTTTGGAAACGCAAGTTCTTTTTCGGGACCGACAACACCTTCAAATTCTTCTTCGCGTGCAAGTTCTTCTTCAGGATCCTCTAGAGCTGCACTTAGTCCTGGAAACGCAGAGTGCTCAAACTGCAAGCTCTTAACTATGAAGATAAAGATACTAGAGGCAAGACTAGCCATGGAGAAGAATCCTGATGACCACCCGTGTGAGTCAGCTGCAATACTTCATGAGCTTTTAAATGAAATGGAAAACCTTCGTGTGGAGTAGTAGTTAGTGTATTTGGTTGAATGTGCTAGAATAAAGGAGATTGAGGGGATGCCCACGTTTCCATGTTTTCACCATTTTAGGATGTAGTGGTTTATGTTTTTGTCATGTTTTTTTAATAAGAGTTCTTATGTTTATGGATATACAGAAAATTGCTCCACAACCATCTCTCAATTCTATCTCGACATGCCAATGAACACACCTTAAAAACGTAGATAAACACACATATACATAAAAGGTATTTGATTACATAAGTCTTCACATACATGAAAATACAAATGCATAAACCATTTATTATAATGCATTCAATACAAATGCCAATGGTGCAAACATGAACACACCTTAAAAACATAGATAAACACACATACACTTAATGTGTTGACACACCTTAAAAACATAGATAAACACACATACACTTAATGTGTTGACATACACAATTTTATTAAAGAACATATAATACTGGGTCATTAAAAGGGCACATTCCCCTTCAACTTTTCAATGAAAAGCAACTTCTCATCAGTCCTCTCCCCTACCTCCCTTTCCAGGGCCTGCAACCTTTGAACCATCTCCCCGTCTCTCTGTACTAGCTCTTGCAAGTACTCAATTGACCTGTCCTTGTTCACAACCTAACCAGGAGAAGCTTCAAGTTCTTGAGCAAATAATTGATATTCTTCTATGACAGCACTTAACTTCACACTCAGATTATTGATTATGCGTGCCATCCTAAGGTCAGCTTCCTTGGCCCTCCAGAAATACAAACTCAAAAGATCTGACCAATTATTAGACTGGGCCGAATCTCTCAACTATAGAATCCTTCTCAAGTTCCACATTGTTTGTTGTATTTTTGTTCTATACATATGAATACAACTCATAACCCTTATATAGACAACATTACACTAAGAATACAAGTTGCTATACACCCCACTTTGAAAGCCACTTACCCACCCTTTAAATATGAGCCACTATCCTACAACACAATCAATTGTGCAGACAACTATTTACACAATATGAAGATATAAAACATTGAATTGTGCAGACAACTATTTACAAAGTATGAAGATATAAAACATTCAATTGTGCAGACAACTATTTACACAGTATGAAGATATAAAACATTTAATTGTGCAGACAACTATTTACACAGTATGAAGATATAAAACATTGAATTGTGCAGACAACTATTTACAAAGTATGAAGATATAAAACATTCAATTGTGCAGACAACTATTTACACAGTATGAAGATATAAAACATTGAATTGTGCAGACAACTATTTACAAAGTATGAAGATATAAAACATTCAATTGTGCAGACAACTATTTACACAGTATGAAGATATAGATTCTACTTGACTGAAAACGAGGATCAAAAACCTAAATTTTGCGATTTTAACCCTAGAACAATTTTTAAACTAAAATTAGATTCTACTTGACTGAAAACGAAGTTTAAAAAAAACTAGACTAAAAACGGAGTTCGTTTGGACCAAAAACGAGTCAAGACAAGAACGGGAACGAATCCCGTTCTTTAAAAAATGAAACTTTGGAAAATTGACCCTACACAAAAACTGATATTTTTCCTAGAAACTATATGAAAAAAGAAAATTTTAAAAAAAAAGTTTATATTTTTCTGATAATTATTTTATTTTTTATGAATTTTTTAAACTTTTAATGAAAATAAATTATAAAAAATACTAAACGTGTATAAAAAAATCTGGAAAAATCACATAAAATAGCTTAAAGTATGACAATCCTAAGAAAATTAAGAAAAACCCCACAGCTTATTGGATAAGCTGCGAAATAAGCCCTAACAGCTTATAAGGCTTAATGGCCAAAAAGCCCTTATATATTAAATCCAACAAACCACTACCGGATGAGCTATTGTAGCACAGCGGTAGTGGTGTTGGGTTTATAAGGGTTGAGGGCTTTGAGGTCCCGGGTTCGAGTCTTGCTCACCCGGGGCTTTGGCCTTCCCCTTTTTTTTTTTTTGTAGGGGTTTTTTAGGTTTGATAGACTTTTGTGATTTAAGTTTGTATTTAATCCTAAGAAAATTATAGAAAAAAAAAAACAAAAACCCAAACACCCCCACCCAACACACCCCCCCCCCGCTCAACAACATCAACATCCAAGAAGCTTCGTGTGTAATATCCTTAATATACAACCTCAATAAAAACAAAAACTTCTCCACCCCCCCCACCCCCCCCCCACCCCCCCCCCCCTCCTCCCACCGCGCGCCGCTCCGGGCCCTCGGCGCCGTAAAGAACGACGACAACAACAACCAAAACCAACACACAGAATAACAACTAACTACACACATGGCACCAACAATAAATACAAAACAAAAAAGATCCCCAATATTCCATCTATCCTATTAAATTCCCAATTTCCTTCTATCACTATTCTCTTAAACAAAAAACAAAAAAAACAAACAAACATAGCAAAAAAAAAATAAAGCTATTAATAAAAAAAGCATCTACAAAAAACACAACAAACACAAACGAATCTATAAACTAAATATTAATAATATAAAATTCTAAAAAAACGATAAAAAAAAATGAAAAGATATCATCACAAAAGATCACACAAAACAAAAAAAACAAACAAACAACACACCACATAAAAAAAATAAAAAAATATCTTGATCGCATATAAATCCCCCCCACCCCCCCATCCCACCCCCACCCCCCTCCCCCAACCACCCACCCACAACACACCCTACCACACACCAACCACCCTACACAGCCCCACCCCCACCCCAAAAAAACACCAACAAATACCAATAAAATTATAAAAAATAAACAAACCAAAACATCTACCACACTCAACCCTCAAGTCCCCAAAACCCGACAGCACCCCGGCACCGCACACACTCCTCACACCCACACACTCCAGTGCCTGACCTTTTTCCCAGTAAATATTACCCATACACAATTTATCCTGAAAAACACAATTAGGGCAAAAGGATACAACCTAAGAGTGGGGCAGTGAGACAAAAAGGGGTAAAAATCAAACATAACCCATCGAGTTATCAGTGAAAATTTTTTCTAACAAAATAAATTATAAACCAACCTCAAAAATAACAAGCTAATCAAAAAAAAAACAAGCACTAGAAAGGCAAATCCAACCAATATAACATAATACAAGCACCACAAAGTCCCCCTAATTGAAGAGATCATTAAGCCTAAAATTATTTGAGGGAACACACACCTTTGCTTTGGTACCTACGATAATTGATACCTATAGCAAGTACTAGTTAAGGTTTGAAGCAATTGCAACTGTCACACAACCCGTCGTTTACGGCTGTGTATTAGTAATTAGTTTTGCTTTCTGAATAGTAGTATTTGTTGATACGTAATATTAAATAGAGAGCTGGTAATTTAAAATGCTCTAGAACTGTGATCTTTGAACACCATTCACTATACCTAGAAGCCAGATTAATCATATGTTATAAATTCCGCAAGTATCCTGTTCTTGCAATGCACTCCCTTATAATCGCTACGGATATGTTGAAAAACTTAAGTGAAAAAGTAAAGTTGAATTTCTGTGCCAAGCCTTAGTAATATAAATAAAAAAAGAAAAAAAATAATATATATAGTATATATATATAAATATATAATATATATAAATAAATATAATAATATATAAATATATCAAGTAAGTTCAAAGAAATAAAGGATTAAGTTCCAACACATGAAGATTTGTATATGCTATTATCCCTCATCAGTACCAAGTTTCGCCCTTCGGTCATGTTTATGTGTCAAGTACAAGTCATATGTGTAGTTGTCCCAGATTTATGTCTGTGCAATTGAGTTGCCTCACAGAAATATATAAACCACTATCTTAGTGACTCGAGTGAATAACAAATCAAACACATTCCCTTGTGAGGTGCTATGTTATATGTCTATGCCTGAAAAGTTAATATGCAAACTCTTGTAAAATCTAAATTTTCTCCACGTCACGATAAATGATCTTATATTCTCAATTTGATTGCTTGAGGGTAAGCAATAGCTAAGTGTGGAGGGATTTGATAACGCCTAAATTTTACATGTTTTTAGTGGCGTTATTTATATTTTATCATTTCTTATGAACTTTTGATACTTAATAGCATGAATTGCTTGCAGGTTCACTTAAAGACATCACGAGGTCAAACACAACAAAGATCAAGTACTTATACACTTCGGGAAAGCAAGATACAAGGAAAAGTTAGTCTCAAGCTCAAAGTGCCAATGTGCGCCGCACTTATCAATTGTGCACCGCACTTCTCCTCGAAGTTATAAGAATTAAAGACTTAGTCAAAATAGTGCATTAACTCCCTAATTACGCCGCACTTACAAGATTGTGTGTCACACTTCCTATCTGGTTACGAAGAATAAATGAAGTCATAAATACTATTGCATTAACACCCTAAGTACGCCGCATAAATACTTTTTTGCGCCGCACTTCTACCCTGAAATCAGCCTATAAATAGAGCCAAATTCTCACACATTTCATATCAACTCATACATATAACAATCTCATCCAACCCTTCCCAGTCATTCTCCAAGCATAAACACCACACCTTTTGAAGATTCAAGATCAAACAACCAAGAACGAAGAAGAACACCATATAAGTTTAGTGAAATAATGAAGTTTCTTATTGAATCAAGTTATGTTATGAACTCCTTAGCCATGAGAGGCTAAATCTCTCATGACTACTCGGTGAAGTTATGATAATGAATAAGTGTTTGGTATGATCGTGATCTCTTTAATCTCAAGCTTATGTTACACCCCTATTATATCTTATCTTGTCAGTTTTGCTTATCAACTTCGATTATATAATCATATCGGTATAGGTCGAAAGACCCGTTATGATCTATGTAGTTTTAAAGATTTGTCTAGGGTCTTTATCGTTTGTGTTGAGAAATCCACTTTCATAAATTGATAAACAAAATAAGCTTTGATATAATAAGTTATCTGGATCACTTGAGTGACACATCTGATCTAGCCAACTAAATATAAGTCTTATGTTAATTAAGTTAATTTGTGAAAACATTTTCTGACGAGAAATCCTTTTTATAAGTTAAAGTTCATTTTCAAGGTCTTAATCATTGCCACTACTTATAAATTATTTTTAACTATCCGGGTAGTCATCTTTATTATCACTGGTAAAATAAAATTTATTCTCAAAATTGTTAAAGCCTATTTTCTTTCTGATTATTCGAATACTACTCAAATCCCTGTGGACGACTTGGTCTTACCTAAAGAAGATTATACTTTTACGTGGGTTATACTTTTACCCGTGTGTTTCCCTATAATAAAATTGGTATTTTCAGTCATTATAATTTTAAAGCTTTTGAAACACATCAGTTCTCCCATTTCCACTCAGGAATTTTTGGTTGTTGAAGTAGTCCTAAGGGTTTCTGGTGTTCTGCCTTAGTCTTGGAGCAAGTTAGGCACTTGCTAACGTACTCAGCAATGTCTTTCTTCATACCTGGCCACCAATACAAGTCTCTCAAATCATAATACATTTTGTCTGCACCTGGGTGTACTGAATACCTCGAAGTGTGAGCTTCTTCCATGATTAACTTTCTTATACCGCCAACGGATCGAATCCATATTCGATCGACAAAGTAAATTCCACCGTCATCTCTTCTTTCAAACTGTGCATCTGATCCTCATAGCCACTATGCTAGAGCCTTGAGGTCCTTGGAGGCTTTGCCTTGTGCTTCTAGAATCTTGGCCTTGAGGCTAGAATGGACAGTCATGCTCATATTACGCACTCGCCTCGGCTTAAGTCTTTCCTTCCTACTTAAAGCATCCGTCACTACATTTGCCTTGCCCGGATGGTATTTTATTTCACATTCATAATCGTTGAGTAGCTCAATCCATCGCCTTTGACACATATTTAGTTCCTTATGGTCAAAGATATACTAAACACTCTTGTGATCAGTGTAAATAACACTTTTCGTCCCATAAAGATAATGTCTCCAGATGTTAAGTGCAAACATAACTGCACCCAATTCCAAGTCGTGTGTGGTATAATTCTTCTCATGTGTCTTCAACTGTCTAGATGCATACACAATCACCTTGCCCCGTTGCATCAGCACACACTCGAACCCTTGGTTTGACGCATCATAATAGACCACAAAATCGTTTGGTCCATCAGGGACTGCTAACGCAGGAGCATTACATAATTTCTCTTTTAGAATACGGAAGGCTTCTTCTTGCTTATCTCCCCACACATATGTCTTATTCTTCTGAGTCAACAGGGTGAGAAGCTTGGCGATCTTGGAGAAATTCTCATTAAACCTTCGGTAATAACCCGCCAATCCTAAAAATGAACGGATCTCTGTTGGTTCTAGTTCTTGACTGACTCAACCTTGCTAGGGTCCATATGGATACCATATTTGTTGACCACGTGCCTTAGGAACTAGACTTCTTGTAACCAAAATTCACACTTTGAGAATTTAGCATACAACTTCTCTTTCTTGAGCAATTCTAGAATCGTCTTCAGATGGATTTCATGGTCTTATTTGGACTTCGAGTTGATAAGGATGTCTTCAATAACCACAATTACAAACTTATCCAAATACGGTTTGCAGACGTGGTTCATTAAGTCCATAAATATTGTTGGTGCATTTGTCAACCCAAACAGCATAACTATGAATTCAAAATGTCCATAACGTGTCCTAAACGCGGTTTTCGGAACATCTTCCTCACGAACTCTTAACTAATGATAACCCGATCGAAGATTAATTTTGGAGAAATAACACGCGCCTTGCAACTGATCAAACAGATCATCTATTTTGGGGAATGGGTAACGGTTCTTTATAGTCAGCTTATTCAGTTCTTTGTAGTTAATACACATTCTTAAAGCACCATCTTTCTTCTTGACAAACAGCACAGGTGCTCCTCATGATGAATGACTTGGTCTAATAAAGCCATTTTCTTGCAGCTCCTTAATCTGGTTCGACAACTCTAACATTTCAAAGGGTGCCAACCGATATGGTGACTTTACAACTGGCAACGCACCCGGTATCAGGTCGATACGAAATTCTATCTTACGTACTGAAGGTAATCTTGACAACTCATCTAGAAATATCTCAGGGAAATCACAAACAATAGGAATGTCCTTAAACTTCTTTTCATCAGCCTTGATACACGACAGGGATTTCGGATCTTTCTCGAGTCTTTCACCTTGAATTGAAAGTATTTCACCATTCGATAGCGGAATACGAACTATCTTCTCATAGCATAGAATCACTGCACGATGGTATGACAACCAATCTATTCTAACTATGACATCAAAACTACCTAGTCGAGTGGGTAATAAGTCTTTCTTGAACACATGGTTGAACAAGGCTAAAGTGCAACCACGTAAAACAGTGTTGGTGCTAAGAACCTTCTCGTCGGCTAACTCTACTTCATAACTAGTGTCTAAAGCGGCAAGAGCAATGTCAATAAAAAGGGTAAACGCAGTAGACACAAAACTTTTCCCAGCACCCGAATCAAATAGTATACTAGCATAGTGATCGTTAAGTAGAAAAGTACCCATGACGACGTTAGGATTCTACTGTGGATTCTTAGTCCCCATAACATAAGCTCTTCCATGAGCTCTCTCATTCGGCTGGTTTATCCTCTTAGGACACTTGTTTCTAAGATGCCCCTTCTCATCATAACCATAACAGGTCACATTCTGTAGGAAGTTATCACCTACACCCGTAAGTTTGACTCTACAGTCCTTATCCTGATGACCAGCTCTATGGCACCTCTAACACTTTGGAGGGCATTATCCATTGTGGTGTGAGTTGTGACGGTTGCACTTTGGTAAGTTCCCAGCATAACCCCTACCATCAGTTGGGGCTGCCACATAAGCCCTAGCAGTTTCCTGCCTCCTATTTTGTTGCTGGTGATGAGTGTTGTTGTTTCGGTTGTGGTTGTTGTTGTTGGTAGGGTTGTAAACGAACTGAACATTCAATGAACATTTCATGAAACCTTTACTAATCCTTGTTGCCTTACCCTGAATTGCTTGCTCGACCAGTTCACGAGCCATATTGATCGCATCATGGAGACTTGCGGGTTTTGATGAGGTGACATTTGCCTTAACCCTCTCAGGCAGTCCTCGGATGTAACGCTCGATCTTCTTCTTTTCTGGTGTCACCAAATCCAAACACATTAAGCCAAACTATGGAAATGGTTGTTATAAGCCTCAATGTCATTACTCATCAAGGTAAGGGTCCATAATTCTTGTTCCATCCTTTGGATTTTTGTAGTTGGGCAGTGCTCTGTTGTCATCATAGTCTTCACGTTGCTCAAGGGGATCAGATTTGCATTAGCAAGTCCAAATTTTTGAACATTTCTATTCCACCATGTTAGAGCACGACCCTCGAACGTGCACACAGAAAACTTCACTTTGTCTTCTTTAGCACATTTTCTAATCTCAAACACATGCTCCATCTTTTCGAACCAATGTTTCAGTCTGATTATACCCTCGGTACCATTAAACTTATGAGGCTGACAGTTCAAGAAAGTCTTGTAAGTACATCTGTGTACTTTTGGTGCATCAATTCCTCCAGCATTCACTGACCCAGAACCTCCAGCATTGTCCGGGTTAGCTCTAGTCTTTCATATTCGCTATGGCTTCTACCCGCTTTTTCACCATTTTCTTAACGGCCTTTCGCTTCATCATCTTGGGAGGCATGATTCTATCACAACACAAATACACAATTCAGTAAGAATTTGTAAAGGTATGCTAAGTCGAGAATCCATGATAGAAACAAAGAGAATGGATAGAACACATCACATGAACAGTATAGATCAGATATCAACACAATATGCAATTCTAATATGAATCCGCATAGCAACAAGATTACATTTCACAATGATAATAATCAAGAAATGAAATAAGAGAATGATGTAACAACAATGGCAACTAATGATATTTCATTAAGCACATGTTTTCCCATTACAACGAGCCAATGATAAGTTTTAATAGACTGCGGTGTATACAAAAGAGAACAAAAATTACACCCGACAGTATGATAGCATTAACTGTTACTAACAGTTTAGTGGAAGATGCAAAAGGTCCTAAACTAGGATGACATAAAAGAAAATAAAACAAACTATTAGGAGCCACTAGGTGTCCATTGCGGTCCGGGACGCTGAGACTCCCCATACACGGCCAACATATCTATGGCCTCACTCGGCCTGTCCCCAATAGCTCCAATCCTAAGCATCTCCTCATAAAAGCCATGAGCCTAATCCGTCATCTTATGGAGGTCTCTCTCAACCCGCTCTTTACCCATATGCATCAAAGTGTATCTGATCTCAACATCCTCTAACTCTCTCCCCAGTCTAATGTTCTCTACACGAGTTGCCTCTCGTATAGCCTGATTACATGACAATGCAATGTTGTTCTTTTTTTTTACTTTTTTAATTTATTTTGTCATCACTCAACATCAGGGGAAGCAGGAGGTGGAGGGTAAGGTGATCCTTCAGCCTCGTAGAGGAAGATGAGCTTAGCCTCATCCTCTTCCTCATCCTCGTCCCACAAACCAAAATCAAAGTCCATATGTTGAGCTCTTCTGGCTCTTCTTCTTCTGGTTCTTCCTCAGGATCCTCATGAGGATCTTCCTCAAACTCTTCTTTGTCAATTGTTGGATCGTCTTCCGGGTAGTTAAACACATGGTTAGGAGTTGGCGGTGCATCCATGATGCAACAGAAGAAATAAATATATAAATATTAAGTAATCATTACTATATGATGTTTAAAATTAAAATTTTATAATTAGAAGTGGTTTTTATAAATACACATCAATTATCAGATTGGTTAATATTTATATTAATTGTCGATATGAATAAATAGAAATACGTCATAAAGGTAGACGTAAGGATGATCAAAATTTGCCAGGTATTATATACCAATCATTTAATCAATAATGATATCGAGGAAGTAAATAAGGTCAAGGAGTTGCGAGCGCGGTTATTCAGTTGCGCGTCCGGATATCGGATAAGCGATGAAGGATTCTAAATTTTTTTTAAATTTGGTTATAGACTAGGTTTAGAAAATGACCCAGTTCCCTATAACCTTGGCTCTTGATACCAATCTGTCACACCCCCAAAATCTGACTACAGCAGAACGATAACCTTGGGGTGCGACGTCATAGCGCAAAAAAATCAAGTAATAGGAAACGACCTCGAAAGAGACGTTTTAAACAAGTTTACATTTGATGTTTCATAAAATATCAGAGTTACAATATTGGTCCCCACAGTTTCACATATAAGTTCAAAACTTCAAAACATTCATAAGTATATCCAAACCCACACAGTTTCAAAAGATGACATTAGTTTCATAAGATAAATTTGACAAGTTTGCATCGAATAAAAGATAACAAAATCCATCTGCTTGATATCCCCGCAACTCCCATCCAACAAATCACACCTTAGGACCTGAGATTAAAACATGCTAAAAAGTTAACAATTTGTTGAGTCAATCCACAGGTTTATATAAGTAAAATGAATGAACCACAAGATTTAAGTAAATGGTGACCATGCAACACATTCAGGTCAAAACAGTTATTAGTGCCCGAAGCTCATGACCCCGAAACCTTAATAGATTTTGCCCCAAATAAAAGTAGAGTATACTGCCAATAACTCTAAGAGTACATCAAATGTTAAATGCGTCACATGGTTAACATGAAACCATAATTTAGGACGGGGATTGTCAGTCCCGATAGATCTATCCACAACATTCACGCTTACTACAATAGCAACTAACGGTTCATGATAGAAAGGAGACTTAGCAGCAGTGAAGGTGCCTAGGCATTAATATCATATAATAATTAGGATAACATAGAGTTTTAAAAGTACTTGCGTTCAAAAGTTAAAGCATAACATGTAATCTCCCCAGAATTTTTATTAAATCAAGTAAGTAATATAAAGGGGACTATGAACTCACCTTATGCGAAATGACAAAATCAACAATATAGACGCTGAAGTAACCCAAACACCCTAAGAGAAACCTAAAATAAATAGCGCAACTTATAAAAATAAACAACTAACACTCACACAAAAGAAAATGAAACAAAAGAAAAAATTTATAAAACATTTTACTTTAACCAGAACAAGTATGGCATTGCATCCCTTTTTATAGATCAAGATTACCCAAAACACAAGTCCTAATATGTATTAATATGACTTACAAAACATGACTTTATTTACTTCTTACCCGCCTAAACCACTCAAGTTATCCACATTAGTTTACGTATAACGTCTATTTAATCATAACAACTTTTGAAATCACCCAACTTAATAAACGCATAAATCAAAATCCAAAATTGATAAAAATATAAGGTTTTCACGTACAGAAATATTTTTGAATCTATTTTCTAGATATGTGGGCCCCACTGCCCAAAAAGTTTCAAAACCTGGGTGAAATTACTATTTTACCCTTTAGGACAAGTGCATATTATTGTCTGAAATTTATTGCATAGCACCATTTTTTAAGTATCAACTCATAAACGTGACGACCGATAAGGACGAAACATGCGACCAAATTTAAGTTGACTCGATACCTAGAAGCTAAAGTTTTACTAAAATGGGTGTTACACAATACCAATTTTCTGATCTTAATTTATGGTCTCAAATTGCAGGTCGCCCATTTAGCTAGTTTAGTATATCGGGCCTCCCCCTCGGGGGGGGGGGGGGGGGGGAGGGGGGGGGGGGGGGGGGGGGGGGGGACGCACCAAGGGGGGAGGGTGGATGAATATAGGGGGGGGGGGGGGGAAAAAGAAAAAGGGGGGGGGGGGGGGGGGGGGGGGGGGATTTTGATTAAAAGAAAAATATTAAGAAAGGTTTTTTTTTGTTGGGGGGGGTTTTTAGAGTGAATAGAATATTGTTTTGTTAGAGTGATTTGTTAATATGTTATAGTTTAGTTTTGTGTGGGAGTGATTAGGGAAATGAAGATTTATTTTTGTTGAATTTATTAGATGGGTGAGTAGAGGAGTTATTTTATGGAAGGTTTAGTAGTATTTTAATAGAATTTAGATTGGTTTATAGTGATTTTATAAGATTGAATGAAGGTGAAGTAATGTAATTTTTATTATTTTTAAGGATGGTTTGTATGTTTGAAATTAATGATTTTAGTAAGTTTTATGTTAAGAAAAAAAAAATCAAGAATCAAGATTAAAGACTTAAAGATCAACTATATACACAATTTAAAGTAAAAAAAACACAAACACTTTTGACCTACTTTTGATTTGCTACCAAAATAAAACCTAAATCAATTCAAACTTTGCTCTAAATTTCCCTAAATCACAAACTCCACTTGGTTTAAATCAAACTCCTATCAAACCTTTAAGACAAAGACCTAAGAAACACTCCAAATCTTCAAAGCTCTTCACCAAACTTTGCAAGGACTAATATATTGTCGTAAGAGGTAGTGGTGATGGTGGTTAGGAGTCGGCAGCCACAAGGATGATGGAGGAGGAAGGAACTTGATTGGTTTTTCTTTTGGAGTTATGAGATTTACATGGTATAATGAAATGATGAGGTTTTATGGGAACTAAAAAAAGTAAATGTTGAGTGTTTGTGTGTGTCACATGGAGCGGTTAGGGAGGGTATAATATGGTGGTTTAATAAATTTTTTATTTTATTTTGTAATTAATGTATATAATGTGTTATGTAAATGTAAGGTTTTAATAAAAATTGGTAAAATGGTTAAGGTTAATGTGTAGTTTAGCAAAGTTTGGCGAAACGCGAAGTAAAACTAAAATGCCAAAAATAAAGATTATAAAAATTAGGGGTGAACAATGGAAATATTAAACTACAATAGACACGTAGATGGAATAACTTCCAAAACACGGCTCAAGCTTAGCTAGGAATACGAAATTTGCCCAATCGTATGAAAGTAAAAGTAAAAATTTTACTTAAGAGTAAAAATAGGAATAAAATATGATTCAATTATTTACTGATCTTACGAATTAATTACAGTCTCAATCTGGTGATGTTGAAGACTATTTCCTAGATACACTTGGACTCTCTTTTTAAGAACCAAGGATGAAACACCAGAAATACTAAAAGACTTTCTTAAGATGATTCAACGCAATCTTCAAGCTCAAGTGATTGCTATTCAAACTGACAGAGGCACAAAGTTCTTAAACAAGACACTCCATGCTTATTTTAAAGAAGAAGGAATTGAACATCAAACGTCCACTCCACAAACACCTGAACAGAATGGCGTCGTCTAGCATCAAACTTCCACTCCTCGAACATCTAAATAGAATGGTGTTGTCAAAAGATGAAACTGTACTCTTGTTGAGGCTGCTCGTTCGATGCTTTCGGCTTCCAAACTTCCTTTATTCTTTTGGGCTAAAGCTATTGTAACCACATGCTATACTCAAAACAGATATATCATCATCCTAACACATGAGAAGACTGCATATCACAACATTAATGACAGGAAACCTTCAATTAGACACCTTCACATCTTTGGTTGCATCTGTTACTTAATCAGAGATGGTGAAAATCTTTACAAGATGAAAGAAAAATGGGATCCGTGCATTCTGGTGGGATACTCAACTCAGTCTAAGGGATATAGAGTTTACAACAAGAGAACCCAATTGATAGTTGAATCCATACATATTAATTTTGATTAGATCAAATAGATGACTAAGACGTCTGTTGATAATAACACTTTAGGCCTTGTTCTCCAATGAAAAAAGGCGTCAGACTATGACAACTCTGGTCCCGCCCCCCAACTACAAAATATTTCTCCATCAACAGATACAACAGCTCCGTCACAATAAGAGTTGGATCTTTTATTCGGTCCTATGTATGATGAATTTTTCACTGTAGTTACTTCAAGTGTCAACAAGTCTTTTTCTCACATCGATAGTTCTAAACAACAAGACACACCACCTACAATGAATATTCAATCTTTCATAGAACCAACAACTCCAACTACAAATGTTAATGCTGAGGAAAACTTCAATAATCAAGCAGCAGATACACAGTTCCAATAAAATGAATTTATCAATCCTTTCTGTACACCGGTACAAGAAGTTGCTGAGTCTTCCCCACGCAATATTGATAACTCAAATATGCATACTTTCTATCAACTACATGATTCTAAATACCAATGGACCAAAGATCACCCGCTAGAAAAGTTCATGGAAATCCATCCAAGCCAGTGCAAACAAGATGACAACTTGCAACAGATCCTGAAATGTATATGTCCGCGCTCACCGTGAGTACTGCTGAACTAAAAACCATTAATGAGGCAATGGTTGATTCAGTATGGATAGAGGCAATGCAGGAAGAGCTTCATCAATTTGACAGACTACAAGTCTGGGAACTCATCGACAAACCCTTTGGCAAGACTGTAATCAAGCTAAAGTGGTTATGAAAGAACAAAAAAGATAAAGATCAGATTGTTATTCGCAAAAAGACATGACTTGTAGCTAAGGGATATGCTCAGGAAGAGGGTATTGATTTTGAGGAATTATTTGCTCCAGTTGCTCGCTTTGAAACTTTTTGGATTTTTGTTGCCTATGCTGCATACAAATCTTTTCCAATCTATCAAATGGATGTCAAAATGGATTTTCTTAATGGTCCACTTAAGGAGGAGGTTTATGTTGCACAACCAGATGGGTTTGTTGATCCTGATCATCCAGAAAAAGTCAACCGTCTAAGGAAAGCTCTATATGGATTGAAGCAAGCTCCGAGAGCCTAGTATGATAAACTCTCAAATTTTCTGATGTCCAAAGGTTTTACTAAATATACCATTGACCCTACTCTATTCATGATAAGATACGCAGAGGACATTCTATTTGTGCAAATTTACGTCGATGACATTATTTTTGGGTCTACAAACCTTAAATATTCTAAAAAGTTTGAAAAACTAATGCACAGTAGATTTGAAATATCCTTAATGGGGGAAATGAAATTCTTTTTAGGACTTCAGATCTACCAATCCCTATGAGGTATCTTTATCAACCAGACAAAGTATGCTTTAGAAATACTTAAACAACATGGTATGGATAAATGTGATAGCGTTGGTACACCAATGGTTACTAAACCTAAACTGGATGCAGACTTGAGTGGAAAACTCGTAGACCAAACTGACTATCATAGTAAAATCGGGTCACTTATGTATCTAACATCTAGTAGACCAGACATAGTGCAAGCAGTATGTTATTGTGCATGTTATCAAGCAAGACCGACTGAAAAACACCTCAAAGAGGTTAAATTGATCTTTCGATACTTAAAGGGTACCATTAGTATGAGACTCTGGTATCCAAAGGATTCTGGCTTTGAACTAATAGCTTTTTTAGATGCCGACCATGCAAGATGTCTTGATACTCGCAAAAGCACCCCTGGAGGAATACAGTTCCTAGGTGATAAATTAGTCAGCTGGATGTCAAAGAAGCAGGACTGCACTGCAATGTCATCTGCAGAAGCTGAGTACGTGGCGTTATCTGCAAGTTGTGCTCAAGTAATGTGGATGAGGACACAGCTTAAGGATTATAGCTTCAACTACAACAAAATACCATTGTATTACGACTCTCAGTCAGCCATAGCAATCTTATACAACCCCGTGCAACACTCCTATACCAAGCACATCTATACTCAATATCACTTTATCAAGGAATAGGTTGAAAATGGTATAATTGAATTGTACTTTGTCAAAACTGAATACCAATTAGCTGATATGTTTACTAAAGCATTACCCGAAGATAGGTTTCAGCATCTTGTCAGACGAATTTGTATGAGATGTTTGACGAGAGCAGAACTGGAGGTTCTGGCAAATGAATCTGCTTGATATATTCATCAAACATCAACTTGTAAATATTTTTGAGAAAAACAAAATAAAAAAATATAAAACCTATAAAACCAAATACAAACCTATAAAACAAAATACAAAAATATAAAATTTCAAAAAGAAAATACAAAATCAGGAAATCAAAAATTTTCAAAAAGAATATTCTCGACATGTCTCTTAGAATCGATAACATTTACGTACCTTGAAATGTTGATTAACATCGAAACGGGCGTGTAAATGAAGTTCGAGCAAGAGTTTAAATGCTTTCAAAACATGTCATTTCTAATTTTTCTTTATGGCTTATGTGCAAATATCAGTACATAACTGATTCACCCTTTTCAACACGTATATATATAATATATATAATACGTAATAATAAGGAAGATAATCAATAATAGTATAGAAAGTATTTTCCGTCGGGTTAAGTAATTCGCTTTTGACCAAAGCAATTATCAAAAACCTTCCAGGTCGTTTCCTCGGCGAGAGGTGAATGGAGATCTATGTTCAAGTTGTAATTCGAGCTTGATTGTCATAAAAGTTTTGCATTTGGTTTTCTAAATCTACTATTTTAAACTAAAAATTAAACTAATATTAATTCTAAGATTTAAAACCACAAGATTATACCAAAATTAATCTAAAAGATATAAACGACAAATATGCTTGCTAA
>BQNB010069655.1:0-28558 GCA_026074375.1 Tanacetum coccineum | reverse complement strand
TGACCCGTCAGAACCGATAAAACGGGTTGACCGAGCGTTACCGGGATCAAATTCTTTTTATTCATCTGGTTAATCGTCACAGGGTACCCGCCACCGCAACGCTTTCATTATCTTTCTATAGACATGCACTTTGATATACTTTCGGCAAAAAATTTTCCCTTTTTTCACCTATTTTTTGATTTTTTTTTCTTTTTTTCGACTTTTTAGTGAAATGTTGAAACTTGAATGATAACAAGTTTGGATGCCTGCAAGTCCATGCCACTCTGTGCATTAAACTGCTTAGTTACCTGAGATAAACATGCTAAAAAGGGTCAACACAATGGTTGAGTGAAATTCATAGGTTTATGATTAATTATTTAATACAAGTTATAGTGTAAAAATTGTACGAGCATAAGTATTATGGAAAACAGTATTATCATGAAGAACAATTAAATGCAAGTTTAATGGTAAGTGGGTTACGTTGTTATAAACCCGTTATTGGTAATAATTGCAACGAATACAATTATCATGGAAAGATGGTAACATTATTATTGCACTTAAGCTCATGACATCAATACGTTAACATGGACATCACTGTAGTGACATTGGTTAGGGAACAGATGTCCCCGTAGAAAGGTAACTTGCCAAGGTTACCATTAGGTCAAATATAGTGTGTTTGGTTACCCCATGAATGGGTATACAAACGGGAGCCATCACCCCCAATAGATCTATCCACAATATTCATATTCACTCACAATGCAAGTAATTAATGATTCATGATATGGAAATAATGGCACTGGAAGCTACTTAGGCAATAATATATCTGGATAGCATACAGTTGGAAAAACACTTGCATTCATGGTTTATATCAGGTATCACAAGTTTATAAAGTATTCAAAAGATTGAAATATGGGGTTATGAATTCATTAAGTCTTTGAAAATCAATCACATTGTTATGAGTATATAAAAGAGTTTGTAACAAGCATGTATCCCCCTCGCGGGTTTATAAATCATGTAAATAAGTAAAAGCAAGGCTATGAATCTCACCTGATATGTAGATGTAATAAATATTCCAAAATAAAAGCTGACGACCTTATCTAATGTATCATTGTTCTGGCTATCATAATTCAGAGGTCATGCAGTAAACGTTTGAGGAGCTAGGACACTTTAAATCGTAAATCCATCAAACTCATCAAAATGTATACTCAAATGAAACCCTTCACATGAAATTCCCTAGTAACGCGATACGATAAGATTTTAAGTAGTCTTCAAAAGCTAGTCGATGATAAGTTAGGTTAAATTATGTAATTGTTTTATAAAAGCGTCATGAATGATAATAACGAAAAATAGGTCAGGATTTTAATAAAATCAAGTCTTATAATATTTATATATATTTTTATAATTTATACAAAAATATTACATTTTATATTTTTAAGAATACAAAAATGGCAATATATACCCTTGATTTTTATACTTTTATGAGTTTAATCCTTTATATATATAAAGTATATATATATATATATATATATATATATATATATATATATATATATATATATATATATATATATATATATATATATATATTAAACCTTTGACTTTAAAATTTGGCAAAACAGCCCCTTGTAGTTATAACTTTAGGAAAATGACATTTTTGACCCAAAACTATATAATTTCATAAATTTACAATATATACCCTTGTGCATGAAAATATTTACAATTTTAGTCCAAAATTCATAATCTTGATATTTTTCAATATAGAAAGTAATTTGCAGGTTATAGCTTATTACTATAAGCTAAAATAAGTTAGAATAAATAAGTTTTACGAGCTTATAGCTTATCAAAAGAGCTTATGAACTAGAAAGATCAAAATGGGCACGTTTGGTTTAGGAAAACCAAAACGCATGGGTTTGTGGTTCAAGGGCTTAAACAAGAGTTTACATAGGATCTAACAAAGCTTATGAAAGTTCTAAAACAAGGCAAGAGTTTATTGAACGAGTTATGAGCTTACTTGAACTTGAAATGAGTCAAAAATGGTGGAAATGGGTCGAATGACTTGAAATGGGTCGAACACTCTTTGGAGATGAATCAAGGACCTCTTTTCTCTTATTTCTTGGCTTCTACTTGCTGAGTTCTTCCTTTCTTCTCTTCTATGGCTTGGTTAGATCATCATTTTGAAGTTGTTTTGAGTTTGAATGGTGAATGATGAATGAATGTATGTATGCGTGTATTTATAGTGTAGAAGAGAAGTAATGGCCAAGTTTTTTGAGTGGAGTAGTGGCGAAGCTACTTGGAGTGGTAGCCAAGATGTTGTAGTGGTGCCCAAGGGTCTTGAGTGGTGGCAAAGGGTCTTGCTTGGGGCTCAAGGGTCGAATTTCTAATGAAAGGGCATAGCTGTTTTTGGACAGCCAATATTAGTCTCGGTAAAATGGTTGCCCTTTACAAACCGTAACTTCGATGAAGCTCAAACCAGTGAGCATGGTTAGATATTTGAGTCCTCTACAACTTTTAGTTTTACATATTTAGGGGTTACTATACAAAAATCTAGAGATAATAGCCGTTTACTACAGGTGTGCAGAATCTGCGCACCTTTACCATTTCGGCTATAACTAATTCATTCGACATCGAATCGGGTTGAGTCAACCGGCAAAATGATCACAAGACATAGGGCTACAACCTAGTATTTTTACTTAATACCCAAAGCCTATTGATTTTTCCCAGATCCTATGTTTTATCAACGAATCAGATCTGAATCTATAATTATGAACTAGTTTAAGTGGGGATCCGGTATTGCTATGGTTTTTCGGGTTAAGGGTTTTGGTTTAGACGAGTGGAATGGTGTTTGGAGGAAAAAAAATATGTTTTAAGTGTTTTTGCTTAGAATACTTTTACTCTATCTAGAAAGTGGTACTAAATGCCTTGTAGAATTTAGAGGGAAATGAGCTCATTTGAATATCATGCACAATCGGCTTGTACTTTAAGCTTTAAGGTGTTGTACCATAATTTAGGAGGGAAAACATATTTGAATTTATGCTTAGGAATACTTGCCAATGCATCATAAGCTTGTATATTTCGTTTGTATGTATACGATTACATGTCGTTTAGGGTTTTTGGTAACACGTTAACTGATAAAGTTCATTTAGTAATAATGTTATGAAAACTACGTTAAATAGATAACGTACATGATATAGAGGATATTAGAATATTGACTTGACATATTAAAAGGTTTACTTGATATAAACGTAGATAGAATTTAGTCATATGTAAAGTGACGTCGATCATCGTTACTTTATAAATTTAAAATATGTTCAAAATGGTAATAAACAAAAAAATCCCGTGAAAAAGTAGTATTTAATATAATATAAGTGGGAATTACAGTGATGAAAATTGTGGGTTGTTACAAAAAAAACCCAATATAACTAAAATTTAATTCATTAAAATAAAAAACATTACATTAAATTTTAAAAAAAGTATTACATAGAAATAAAACATTACATAAGATTAAACATTACATAAAATTAAAATTACAAACTAATGATTATTCGATAAATGCTCCACAAGGTCATGTCGAAGATCGATGTGCGTTTTTTTTCTATCTCGAAGTTCTTTTGACTTTCTAATATGTAAATCGCATCTTTCGACCCAATCCTCGTTGAATATTCGCGCTGATTTAACGAACATATCTCTCAAATTCACTTCAAATCCTTTGTCGTCCAATATCATGTTATGTAACATTATACAACAATACATGATTCTTTTCAGCGCGTTGATTTGGTAAGGAAGAACGGGTCGTCGTATAAACATTATAATGATTGTATGTGTCGTAATCGTCGTGATTATAGGGATCTATAGGTGAAAGAAAATTGGATATTATTGAAGTAGAATATATATTGGAAGTGTGTGTGAAATATGAAATAATAAGGAGGTATTTATAGGATTTTTAAGGGGATTTTTTGGGGTATAAAAATTCAAAAATGCGCTCCTTCAACAGCCATAAACGGCTAGTTTTTTAAAAAATAATAAATGGGCCCTGGGCCTGGTAAGAACGGCGACGAGAACCAGAAACGGGGTGAACCCGAGTCGTGGCGCCGTTCGTTTTCGCTCGCCGCTATTCGTTGGGCAGCAAGTGAAAAACGCAAACCCGTTCCCCCACCAGCTCTAAAAAACACAATTTGTTGATGAAGAAATTCGGTTCCAACGAAACAATTCTTCAAACAGGCAGCAAAAAGCAAAAAAGCATTACCAATACAAATACATCGTAACATAATGTGTTAATGAAGACATCCAAGCATCAAGTGGTGATTACTTTCACTATGTTGCAACTGATTAAAAACCAAAAAGCAAAGAAAAAAAATAAAATAGAAAATTAGATTTTTTAAATCTTTTTCATGTCAGTTAACTTTTCACCAGTAGTTTTAAGTTAATTTCAAAACCACTTAAATTTAATCAGCTAAAAATTAAAAAATTATAAAGAAAATAGCTATGCCATAACTAATTATCCTATTACTCTCCTATCTACTAATAATAACTACGACCTATATTTTTTTCCTTTTGTGACAACTTAAATAGACTTTTCTTTTTCATATTAATCTGAAAAATTAGACATACTTAGAAATGGCAATGGGGCGGAGCGGGCACCCCTATCCCCAAACCCGATTAGGAAATTACGCCTCAAACTCGCCTTGATTCCCATTGAGGATCTTTTCGGGGCGCTCTGTTGGGGCGAGATGCTCCCTCAAACCCGCTTCAATTCCCGTTGGAAACATACTTTTGCGCTTTTTAGCGCACATATTATGTAAAAAAAAAATCTTGATAATGCTCGAACAAAGCAAGACATGTCACAATTCCAAATATACACACGAAAGTATGAAAATGACATTCACTTTCAAGGATGTTATTCGTACTTTCCTTAAATTTAATCGACTTAGCTTTCGTAAAATTAGGTAAAACATCAAAACTTCTTTTCTATATTTTATAAAACAGATCAAATAATTAAATGATTTAATCTACCTAAACTCAAAGAATAGTGGGAACTTTCGGTCAAGATGATCTCGCCTACCGAGCTACATGAGCTAATTGACTGCTATCAGAAAAAGTTATCCACCAACCAAAGTTGCGATCGTTTAAAATTGTTAGACATATGAGAAGGGTCGAATTTGAGCATGTGCGGGGTGGTCAACTGCAAAAGGCTTCAAATTTTATAAAGGCACCATGATTACATACATGTATGTACATTTAGTTCGACTTCGAGCATAAATTTGACTCATAGTTTTTTTTTAGAAACTTGATATAGTTTGATCCATCACATAAAAATAAGATGAAAAACTTATATTTTGGTAACGAGGTTCGTAAAACCCTCGCGCTGCCGCGGAGCGCGCGAGACTATTTTCGCAACGGATTGATTACGCCAATTACTATTTATCAGTCGTTGAGACTCACCTTGCAACGAACCGATAACCTCAAAGACCATTTTTGTAAATAGTTTAAAAATATATATTAAACTTCAACATTTTTTATAAAATCGCATGTCAGAAGCATTGCAATATTGGGCTCGTTTTGTTCGCAATTTAACGCTCTTTTCAGCGATATTTTTTTCCGAATGAATCAATAGATGCGTTCCATATTTGATAAATAAAGTGTTATATAAAAAAGTCGTAGATAGGTAAAAGTTGAAGGTCCAATTTTGTGACTTTTAACAAACTTGAGGGTGCATTTTTGAATATTTTTTGCAAATTTTATAAATATATATTAAATTTTTTTAATATTTTTTTATAAAAATTATGTGCAATGTCCAGAAGCAATGTAGTATTGGGCTCGTTTTGTTCGAAATTCGATGATCCAGTGACATTTTTTGCGAATGAATCGATAGATATGCGTTTCATATTTGATAAATAAAGTTTGTTATATAAAAAAGTCGTAAATAGGTTCAGTCTTACACAAAACTGACAATTATGTTTTGTTGAACTGGACCGGACCAAAAATCAAATACCGAATATAAGGAAAAATATGTGCTAAATAGTGGAGCGCAATATGTTCGGTCTGATTCGACCCGGTTAATCCGGTCCTGTTTAGTTTCTCGTTCTGATCCAATCTGCAATCTATCATGCTCGGCCCCTAAGTTTGAGTGTACAAAAATCAAACCAATAAATAAAGTATTACGATCAATTAAACGATGAATGCAATATTAAAAAGGGCAAAAAGTCAAACCAAGGCTGTCAATATCGCGATCCCATCTTGGATCGTTTTTTGTCTTTGCAAGATCGAGATCGTAAGATCATATCGAGATCGTACGATCCTACCAATTTGTCATGTTTTGTAAACAAAAGATAAACGAGTCAAACTGTTTTCATTTCTACACAACATCAAAGATAAATTCATATAATATCCTCTTAAATGTTAAAGATCAAATTTGAAACACCAAAGTAAACGTAAAACACAATTTTTCAAATTATTTTGATTTCGGCTTATATTTCATAAGCTTCAATTTTCCCGCTTATTTTGAGACTTATGGGTTTATGTAAGTTTATTACGATATGATAAACTAATATAAACCCATAAGTCTCAAATAAGCTAAAAAATTGGGGCTTATGAGATATAAGCCGAAATCAAATAAGCTCATAAACCCACATATAAGCAGAAACAAACACCCCCTAGATATAAACTATAATTAGGTCTAGAAAATGAGACGTCAATGGTTGACTAATAGACATTAGTAAAACTCTTTTGTTTTTTTGGCAATAAGCAAGTGAGATGGACTCCAAAAGTTGAAAAAAATTAAAAAAATAATAGAAATAGGTGACTCGGATCACGTGACATTCTTACGAGTTACCGTGCGATCCCAACTATCTTACAGACGAACCTACCCCAGATGCGAACCTATGCCGATCTTGACTTACAACGATCTTAGCTAGTAAAAATAGTAAGATTGTACGATCTTACAAGTTTACTTCGCGCGATCTTGACTGACCTTTTAGTATTTATAAGTCGGGCCAAACCAATAAAATAAAGTAATACGATCAATAAACATGAATGCAATATATAAAAAGGCAAAAACCAGGAAATATGAAGGGTGGTGTTTTGCTTTGGGCTCATTTTTTGGATTCAAGTAATCCAATCATAGAAATAACGAGTTGGAAAATAATCCAGCGCGTATGCGCGGTAGGAACACTTTTTTGGTTGGCGGCGCGTTTTTTTTTTAAAAGTGTCATTTTCTTGGTTATCAAATTTGTCCATTTTCGGTGTTATATAATTTGGACATTATGTTCTGGAGGTTCTATTTATTGTTGCATTTAGATATTGTGTTTTGCCTTTAAATAAAATGCCCAAACAGCCACACACGCTTTTATTTTTTTTTTGTACTTAGAGTATGTTATAGGAAGCCTAATTCGATTTTTTCTTTTTTTCGTGTAGTTAGCCACATGGTCGTCCATTTTATAAAATTAATTTTGCTTATATAAGAAATATCATTATAAGAAAACGTCATTTAATTTGGTTTGCATATGCAAAAAAAATCAATTTAACATAGTTTGTCATGTGAAATATGAACGTACGCATGAAGTTCTTAATTTTTTTTAACACTAAGTTTACTATAATAATAGATTCTACATAACGATTAATAAATTTTATTATTATTTATGCAAAGTTGTATTTTTTTAATATACGTTGGCAAACATCCATGAAACATCAGAAAATAGAATCGAACAAACCCTATAAACAAAAAAAAAACATATAATAAATGAAGGTGTGAAGATTATATAGTAAAATACATTTCTGGGAAATATCTATAAAAACATAATGCTTAATTTTTAGTCGTGGGGTCCAGGCCCCTTTTGTTTAATCCTGTTCCAACACCAAACCAACATTTGGGCCAATAAAGCCTGCCAAATGACCCACTATTTCATGGCACTGTGTCAAACGGCGCCTTTTAAGTAATAATGTAGAATAAAGGTTTGGTGTGATGGTATGGTTTTTAAAACAGTACGAGACAAACCCATAGAAGTGGTTATTCACTGAATACCAAATCAACTTTTGGCAGGTGTCATAATTCATTCTCCCGTCTCTCTTCCTCGGATGGGCCTCATACAATCACCACTTTGCACATATCTCAACATCAACAAAAAAAAATAAATGAGGGTTTCCTTTTTTTCCCACTTAAGTTCCATTGGTATTCACACCTACATAGTTTGGTGCTACCGACAACTTGGTCTCCGTACGTACATTTGCTGTTGTATTTGCTTCACTTTGGTTTTTTCTAGCTGTGATGGGTGACCTGACTCTTCAAACTGAGATTACAACTCCTTTTGTTGAACTGCAAATGAACTTTGATGTTTTATTAGCTGTGGAGTTATAGATGCACATGACAACTTATCTACTGATGAACTTTGTGTATTTGCTTCACTTTGTATTATACTTTCACTTCCATTGTTGTTAAAAATAGATGCATACCGATGAAGAAGATGAATTATTTATGGGCCCACTGTACTTTGTTCTTCAAACCAATATCAAACCTAACAATTCTTATAAATATGATACCTTATCACATAATCAATTCCATTCCACATAATAATCAAACCTAAATCCATACTGATTCCATCCAACAAACCAAACGCACCCTAAATATAAAGAAACGATTCCTCAAGTTTTGACTTTTAATCAAGTCATTTATTGTCTGTCCTACCTATAACGCCATCCGATTTTAATATTGAAGTCCAATCACACCACCAACATTAATTTGATTTTCGTTTCATTGTGAATCGTAGCCATGTTTTCAATTTTTTAGGAGGGTGTTTGGGATTGGGCGATGTGAAAGTGATTATCTGATTATTGCTTTTTTGAAAAACGTAAACATAATCTGTTTTGAGTGATTGTTAAATAAGAATTGAAAAATCAAATTAATTACGTTTCACAGTGGTTGAAACTGAGGTTTGAAAAAGCTACAACACCCTGCTTGCTTTTGAAACGCATTGGTGTCCCTATGACACTCAAATATACCAATTTACCATTACATATCTCCATCTTCCTCATAAACCCCCCCATCTATTTATTTTTCCACTACCACTATCTCCAACCTTGATTGTAGGCCTTTTCTTGCTGCTTCCCATCCACCGCATATGATGGTCTCACCGGAGTTGAAGATCCAACAAGCGTCACATATAGAAGGAAAAAGAACGTTGAAGACAAATGGTTTCCATTAAAGGATAACAATTACAGTACACACCATTTATAATTTTGTTGAAGACAAATTTGTTTTGTTGTAGAAAATATGTCTCGGTGGATCTTAAGAAAACCTGTTTGACAAGGAAAAAGTCACAAAAGATATGGATCTGTATAGGTGACACATCAACACATTCATATATTTGTAACTTTATAAAAGAGTTTTTTAACATAGAGATTATCCTGAAACAAAAAAATACTACTTTAATAATATAAATGCAAAAGTAAAATACATACAATACTTTGATAAATTTTTATATTGTTCGTTATTACTATATAAGCCCTTGTCCTTTATCATTTTTACATGTTAAATTATCAATAATCGAGATTTTGCCAAACACTCAAAAATTAATATCATGATTATTGCGTCATCATACAGCTTAATAAAATCCAAACACCATATATTAAAACCACGTTTTGTTACAGCTGATTATCTGATTATTCGTTTTCAAAACGAATAATTTATTTTCAATAAGCAATCCCAAACACCCCCTTAATATTTTTTAACTGTTTATGGTAGGAAACTGGTCTTTAATATAATTGTATAATTTTCAACATGATGAATAAGTCAATGGCGTCTCTGAGTTTACAAAGGCCCTGTGCAGAATTCGGTCTAATAACAAAAATAGAGGTTTAAAACATAAAGTAAATGATTTTTTAAAAAGATAAAATGAGAAATAATTCTTTTCAGAGTGCTCCAGCTAGCATTTTCAATGCAACTTTTTAAATCAAATACGTGTAGTCACTTTTATATAATATATATATACATATCCTATACTAGTTTTGAGGCCTCTACAATTTGGAGGCCCTGTGCGACAGCACATCTTGCACACCCTCGTATACGGCTATGTGAATAAGAGTTGTTGTGTGTCTCTCCTACAACGAAGATGATGATGACTTTAGAGTTTTTGCACTTTACATTCTTTAGCTTATATATATAGTTTGACACTATTTTTTAATAATAATTATTTTTAGTAATTGATTTACAAATATGACAGTTTCAACCCTTTAAGTTTGATAAAGTTATCTTATTTATTATCACAAATTGTTTCAAACGTGGACCAAATTTTTTAACGTGACGAACTTGACGTGTTGTTCTAATTTTTGTAATGTTTTTGGAGACTCAATTAAAGCAATATCTTGCTTACTTTTTTTTTAATTAAGTTTACACATATACAAATTTTCTCATGTTTTTTTTCAATTAAGTTTACACTATACAAATTTTCTCATGTTTAAAAAGTGTACATTATGATGGTTGCACATGACCTAAAAAAGGACGGCTCTATTAAGATACATAGGTCACATAAAATTGTTCAAGAATATTACTACTTTAGATCTCATCTCGAATCTCAAAATCGTCCATGTATATGTCTGTTGGGTCACAACCCGACGACACAGTCATCCAAGCATGACGAAAGATCAAGACATCTAACGGTTCATACCTCGCGACGCACGGCAAGGGCCAATAACAATAAATAAATATAAAACATCGGAAAAGATCAAGACATCCTATTATCCAGAAAACTTTTGTTAAGACGGGAGGGCCAGGCATGCCCGTCATCCCAGGTCATCAGGAACACAGTCTCCCACGTGTGAACATGCCCGTCATCCCACAGGAACACAGTCTCCCACGCGTGAACAGAAGCCTACGTATGCATAGATCGGCTCGCTACTTCCCCATATAAGTCAGGTGCAGTGTGTTTGGGGTACTATAAATACCCCAAACTCATTCAATGCAAACCAACTTACTTCACCCGCATTTACACGACATAATATTAAAATTCCATCCCACCCGGTATTTAACACAACACACCACATATTTATTCTACACCGAGCTAGGTCCTTAATATAACACCCCGGTTCGAGGCTAACATGGAGTTATTCTTTGTTCACTCTTGCTGAGGCCCACCAAGCTCACGGGAGGATACCTTTCTATGCACGACACGAACGCCCTTGCAGATTTTTAAACCCTCAGACGCAAAAACTAGCTACTTTTAAGCTCCCAAAAGTAATGGTGTAAAATCAGCTCAATTTGATCATACAGCATTGATAATTATATGATAAACAGCCAACTAAGGTTTGTACCAACTTTGATGAGGCCTAGTACTTGTGGCCAGTCAAGTTTTTAAAATGATCAAACTTTGAAGAAGGCATTGTTGCCAGCAAGTTGTAAACTATACCAGTCAAGTTTTTGGATATCAACACGACTAAAAGTTATACTCTGATTAGCCCAAAATATGTACACGCACAGCGCGCCTCTAATTTACTTAAACTCGACTTGCTTTTAACCAAACTACTTTCGAATTCAAAGACATTCGCTAAGAGATCGCGAATCAATCCTATTTCATTACAAGCAGTCGTATGCAAAACCATAAGAACATGAAAACAAAACATGATTTATAATTACAATCATTTTATTCAACAAACTTGGCTTATGAATCTTTACTGTTATCACTAGAAGCATAATATTTCTTAAAAGCCTTAGGCAAATAAATAGGCAACAAAAACCCAAAAAGATTAAACCCCCAAAACACCAGATTCACCATAGCAAGCACTCTCCCAAACAACAACCTTTTTTTTTTTTTCACATCACCAAATTCCCTTCATTCACTTTCATAATTTCACTTTTAACCCAATCCAATATTGCATACATCCTCATAGCATTATAAACAACAGGTACGAAAACACGAACAGGTAACGAAAAACCACCCGAAAACGTTACACTTTCCATAAAAACCTGACTAGCTAATAAAAAAAACCAAGTGGTTCAGAGCCAGCTTTAATACCTTCTTTGTCGCCTTCTAGTACTCCATGCACCATATATGCTACAGGGAGTACTAGTCCTATTATAGCACCTACGCTAACATAGATATTTAGGATTTTTCCGTGGTCCGCGAATATAGGCGGGTCCACGGATTTTGATAAAGTAGGAAAAGCAAATTTTGCTATGAAAAACATGTAGAAAAAGGACAAAAGTACAAACACGAGGTCTTGCGCTCCTATCATCCCGGAAAAAGCCAGGATGATAATGAGCGCGACCGCGTTAACGTTGTGGAAGGATAAGAGGCCGTGGGTGAGACGGAGGATGGGTTTTTCGGTAGTTAAGGATGTTGGTGCTACTCCACCTGACATTTTATTTTTGTGGTTATGTGGTGATATGAGAAATAACTGGTGTGTTTTGGAATATGGATAAAGGTTAATGAAGGGTGGAAAAATTTGTGTGGGTATGAGTGGCAGTTTGGTGTGTTTAAGTTGACACGTAAGAGTTGAGAATCATGTGTCCTGTGTTCGGTGAAAAGTGTCCTTCCTTCAACTTTCATGATCACATAGTATAACTCAATGTTTTGGATTACTTAATCATTTGTCTTTTTGTATTGTTTCTGTATAACATTTTTCGTAATTCAAAGGCAAAATAACCAATATGATGTAATGTTGTATAAAAACTGTGGAATTAAATCTGAGCACATTCTTTAGTTAAGGTTTGAACCTTTGATATTTTAGTTTACCGAGTAAACCAAGTTACCATATACCGAACATGTTAGTAATTTGTTTCTAACCGCAACAAAACTTGCCATATAACTTTTTCTATTTCCCAGACGATGTATATAGAGTGTCGCGTCGAATATGTTTTGCATATAAAAGTTACTGCAATCGAGGTAAGTTAATAACAAACCTTGACGGTGACTGTATACCTAAACACGACTAATGAATGCTACACGCCAAGTACAACGCGTCAACTGCATCTAACAAGTTAAAGAGATGGTCTACTAAAGGAACACAATAACAAACATTCAAATCTCAACCTAAAACATTTGGCCTGGCAATACTGGATCATCTAGCAAGAACCCACCCCCATATAATGGATTCATGGTCACGGACTCGATACTCAAAAGATGGATATAAGTTTCTAAGTTATTACTATAATCTCAACAACAAAAAATATCCAAAACTATAGAGGATATTAAATTGACAGGGCGGTTCCGATGAGGATATAACCAACTTTACATGGTCCCCCAAGGCTGCCTTTTTTCGATCCTGAAAAAGAATTAGTACTAGTGAGACGCTGACGTAGCAAATCTTCCCTTTGAGTAGTTAAAAAGGAAGATCCATCAAAGGAGCATACAGTTTAATAACATTGTAATTAACCAAAGGCATTTCTAGATAATAAAAAAAAGGATTAAATTACAATTGCTACTAAAAAGGCTCAACACTACAAGAAACAGGAAGGCAATTTTCACCTATTACTGATGAATGGGTCGAATTACACTATATATGCAAAACACAGAGCTACAGATGAATAGGGTTGAAAGTCACCAAATTTGGACTATAAATGCATAAAACCAACTAAATCATTTTATTCACAAAATTTTCAACCTGGCCCAAAAGTTTTTTGGGTCAACCTGGCCCAAACTTTACCAATAAGATCACTTGTTTTGACCAAACCCAGTTTTGACCTGTTACTTGACCCCACCCAACCTGCCCATTTTTTCCAATTCCAGTTAGAAAAATACAAATAGAAGATACGAGAAGTGTGTACCAACTCTCAGCAAGGAAAGCTTTTGCTGCTAGGAACAGAGAATGTCATTCCCTCCTGATTGACTTATCTTCATTTGTAATGAGAAGCATATGTACCCTCGCTGTTGTTTCCATTCAACTCACATGAATCATTGTAACTCACGGTAGGCATGGTTTCGTCGGCTTCTTTTTCTGCCTCCCAACTGCTGCTCTCTTCCAACTGATATGTTGTGTCTTGTTGGGGCCTTCGTGAAAGCACTAACAGTAGAACAATACTGATATGTGGGGCAGTGTTGCAAGTATCTTTGAACCCACAGCCAGATTATCGACCTTTTGCTTTCCTGAACTGTTTCTCACTGTCACTGATATGGAACCAATCATAAGTTGACAGTTACTCTGATCAGTTTGATTAATTGCATCATTCTGTACTCTCATTTTTACAAACTCCCCGCTACCATTTTCAGGTTTGTGTTTCTTGGTCCAAACTTTACTACCATTACTTACAGCAGCCTTTTGTTCTCTGTGCTTGTGTGCTTGTTCTCAATTTAAATTGTGATCACCATTAATGTTGTTTCGGCTGCCTTTTTGCGAATCTCGCCCCTGCCATTGAGCCACAAAAGGCTGAAAACCATTCTTGGGAATCTTTTGATGCTCACGAATCCTACTAATGGTTAAACTTGACTGATCATTGGTAGACCCACCTTGAGCTTCACTATGAATGCCGTCTTGTTTGATAGACGAACGGAGTCAAGAAGCGTGAAGACATTTTCATCTGGAATAAAAGGATCAGCCTCTGACGGAGTAGCCTCAAAAATGTCCAAATCAGCAACATATACATCTACCTTTGCACCATTTAACTGGTCTCTTAGTCTCTGTTCCTTCTGCCGCAGCTTTCTTTGCCTTTTTCTTTCTAATAGCTTAGCTTGCCTATGTTCACAAATATATAAAGAGCATTAAATTAACAACAAACCCAACTAAGGAAGTAGGAACAGATAGAACGTTCAACACCCAGGCCCCAGCAATTGCATGCAAACATATTTAAAACATTGCGTTAGAGCTGTGTTAGCATTAATCTATGCAATGATACTATTTCCATGTTTAACATGCAATAACTAGAAAAAGATTATTATATACTGCATGACTTAATAACTAAATAAGGGATTCAGGGTTAAGCAGAGTGTCACCGGGAGAGATGTCTGCCTCTCAAAAGCACTCTAAACTTTGTGTTTCGTCAGGCATTCCCTTTTATTTCATTTATAAGAATATCAAATATAGAGAGAACAGCTTGAATAGCAGATATCTTAGTGTACAGAGGAGGGTTCCATACTACAAGCATGTCGGGAAACTGATATGCATCACTTTATATAATGTAATTTAACTATGCATATTAACTCTCATTACACCGTTATAGTGTGCCTTTGCTTTATGCCTTCTCGTTCTTAGTTGCTCCCGTAGGTTCTTTTATATTTTTTTTCCATGTGACTCTGGTGCTGATGCTTTGCTCGTTTGCCTTTTCGTATTTGTTTGCCTTATTGTATATGTTGGAATATGAACAAATATAAATTATATATGTCCGGAAATTATTCGAGCCTACGGGAACGCACACGTTAATATGTAGAATGATGTTTTATATATAAAGTAATATATAATTAGTGATTTAGCAAACAAATGATAATTACATTAGTTAGTTGTTTAAATGTTAAACTAAAAGGACTAATGTGTAAAACCAGAAAAAGAAAAAGGTTTCGGGTTTTGCCCCTTTTCTCCCATTGTTGCCTAGGCCGAATACCCGACGCCCTCCATAAAGGGTTGGATTTCTTTTTCTATATGTGTTTTTAAGAAAATAAACCCTAATTTCTCTCCTCTCTCCCTCACTCTCTGTGTTCGATCGAACCGGAAAAACCCAAAAGGGTTTCGTTTTTGTTTGTGGTTCTTCGACCCAAAAGAAACCAACAAAGGTTTATGGTTTAGTTGATTGTCAAGATACGGTGTTTGTTTGCTAAATCACTACTAGTACTAGCATACTTCATCGTTTGCTAAGAACGTATTGTGTGTGACGAAGTAGAGGGATTATTCTTTTGATCCTTGGTGGTTTCGCGTGGTATATACACACGCGTATATTGAAGACGGTGAAATGTTTTAATTGTTTATACAGCATCTAAGTTTTCTTGCTAAAGAGGTAATCATTCAATCCCTTGTTAATTATAAGTTTTATACGTGTTTGATCTTTCTGCTGCGTACTCGTGATATGTTTAATTGTTAATCAGATCTTAAATCCCAACAGTATATGCTTACTTCGCTTTCTTAGTCTTTTGATTATGAGGTTCTTTTTGTTGGGTTTTATGATCTACTTAACAATTAAATTAACACGAGTACGCAGCGGAATAAATGATCACGTGTAGAACACAATAATTAACAAGATAGAAAACATGTACCTTTTAGCACGAAACGATACACCGTTTAAAGGTAAACCGTAAACACCGTCATCCTTTATTATCGCGTGTGTATAATACAACGCGTAACCAATAAGAATCAAAATAGATTCCTCTACCTACGCTTCCACACACTATACGTTCTTAGCAAATGACGAGGTATGCTAGTACTAGTAGTGTATAACAAACGATGTTCATGTTCTTTGAATCAATCAACTAGCGAACTAATAATCACCAATAAGTGATGATTGAACTTAAACAAAAAGCAAAAGGGTGTCCAGTTTGTTTCTATGATTTGCGAAGACAAAACCAAGATTCCAAACCAACTTTGAAATCGGTCAACAAAGGTAGGAGGAATAGACGATCTTTTATGTTTAGTATTTTTAAGTTCTATTTTGACTAATGAAAACATAAACCATATATATAGAGTCTATACCCTAATCCTTGTGGGATTCCACTTCTTGCTGACTAAGGATACAAAATAAAAGAACTAACCCTTTAAACTTCGGTTTATAAATAATTAGTCCCTCACGTTTAACCATTAAACGTTAACAAATCAATTTAATACATACTCGTTAACATTTAAGATCGATTGTTATACATTTTATATATTTACAATAATATATTATAGTCAGGTCATTTAACATATATAACGGTTGCTACCCCTTAGCTCCGAAAATATTGTCGGAGCAGTATATTAATCATAATTTTATGGACATATTCCAACAGCTCCCACTTGGACATGTGGAATATATATAATATAAAATTGGTAAGGCGTCTAGTCAACAAGCCAATGCTCCCAAAAACATTCGAGTGTGGGTTTTCACAGGCATGGAACAATGATTTATGACTTTACAATCCCTTTGTTTCTGGAGCTGCATCGTAGCCTGCTATGATTGCTTGTCTTTCATGCCGACTCCCTATCGTCTTCCCGCCGAATAGAACTCTTCTTTGCCGTTCGTGCTTGGCTTAGTGCGGTCGACACTCCTCCGCTCCTGTCTCCTTATAACAGTGAGTGATTTCTTCATTCTCTCACGCACTTATCTATAGATAAGCGGTTTCTTCGATCAATCTAATAAATAGGTTCTATACCGAGTTGTTAAATTGGAAATGGATAAATGTCATCCCTATTTTAACGATTCTGTTTCTCAATATGAAGTAATCAAGATTACTGAAAAATAAATGAGACATATCCTTCTTGAGTTTTCAGGTACGGCCATACACACATCTGATTATTTCTATGAGGGGCCCAGTGGTATCTTCTTCAACAATTTGAAGGAACAAATTCTATATTGACTACAAGTGTCCAGTCATCAATATGGCAGATACCATTTTTCTGACATAACCCTTATTAGTTACCTAATCGGACAACTTAAACAATATCAAAGAAGGAATATTCCATATATGCTAAACCCACTTGCATCACAAGTCTAAGGATTTATTTAAATAAAATCACGTACAAAATTCACGCTTGTTGACGTCGATCCATAAAAGTGATATTCTGTGGTCGGGAAATCCAAATATACATACTTATGAATATCATGTGAGTTTTGGTGTACTGTATTCCTTAAAATCTACCCAATATCACAATCACTCATAATTGTCTAAGATTAACAACATTCCCATAATGTTAATCGACAACGGATTAAGTAGTAGAATAATAACCTTTATGATTCATGATTAAACATTCCAAATATAGGACACAATTTATAATATAAAATAACAAAATACCAACGTATCATTATCATAAAATAAAATGTTTTACATCCCTTATCCAAATACTAAAACACAGATCTACATGAAACTACTATCAGGACGAAGCCCCCATGGCCCCTGGCATGATGAGTAAGCTTCCTATTTTGATAAAGCCTTTGAAAAAGGATCAGCTAGATTGTTACTGTGTGAAACTTTAAGTATCCTTAATTCGCAACCAGTTCAACAATACTCGCAGAACATAATGATATCGGCTTGAGTAGTATTCATGTCGGCGCCTTCTGAACTCGCCGGTTCATTAGCATAATGAACTGCAAGGCAGAATTATCGCAATAGTCACAAATTCAAAGGTACATTTCGTTGGTAAAATACCAAGCCTGAGATAAATTTCCTAATCCAAACAGCTTCCATGGCAGCTTCTGATGCAGCTATGTATTCAGATTCTGTAGCAGACATTGCAGTGGTACTTTGCTTGGAGCTCTTCCAATCCACTGCGCCTCCATTCAAAACAAAACATAACCCCTGTACCTGAGACTTAGTGTCATCTCTAATTCATCAGTCTCGAATCCAGTCATCGTCAATAGCATCAGACACTAATTCTGTGCTAGGAATTCCACCATAAACCAAGTAACATATCTATAGTATTTCTTAAATACTTAAGAATTTATATTTCACAAACACAGTCAAGTGGAGGTTCACTTGTATTCTAGTTGAAATCGGAAGCTTGTCATATTTTGCGCGAACGCAACATCAGGTCTAGTGCATCTAACCGCATACATAATGGATCCTACAGCCGAAGCATAAGGTACATTTTTCATGTGATTAACCTCTTTAGGCATTTGAGCACTTTGTGATTTGTTCAAGTCAAGTTTTTCTTTTTCGCTTGCATGTGGGATATGACACACGTTTGAATTATCCATTTTGTATCTCTTTAAGATCAATAACCAATTTAAGCATATTGACAAAGAGTTCCAATTAATCGCTATCGATCTATCTCACTAAAGATTTTGATTCCAAGAATAAATGCTGTCTTTCCCCCAAAATCCTTCATCGCAAACACCTTTTCCAAGATAATCTTTTACACTTTGTAAACACGAATGTGATTTCCATGAAGGATTATGTCCTCAATACAAGATGAGGAATGTAACATTACTCCCACTAGCCTTTTGATATACACATGGCTCATTAAGATTTTGAGCAAATCCAAACTTTTTGATTTCCACATCAAATCTTTTATTTCCAGCTTCTTGATTCTTGCTTAAGACCATAAATGGATCTTTGAAGCTTGCATACTTTTTTCTCGGATGATTAGAGAATCAACAAAACCTTCAGATTGCACAAATAGAAGTCTCATCAATGTAACCATGTAAAAGGACTGATTTAACATTCCATTTGGTGCCATATCTCATAATCATAGTATGCTGCTATAGATATGAGAATTCCTAATATGCTCTAATGCCAACCACGACAGGTGAGAACGTTTCTTCATAAAAACCCCGTAGAGAAGGTGTAACCCTTAGGCTACAAGACGAGCTTTATAGACGTGTACAATACCATCCATGTCGGTCTTTTTCTTAAAAAGCCACTTACTCCCAACGGTCTTACAACCAGGAGGAAGATCGACCAGGACCCATACCATAAAGTCCCATCATGGATTGTATTTTGGCATTCCATACATCAATCACTTTGATTAGACCTCAGAATCTAACATTTGCGGTCTATAGCTACGGGTTCATAAGATGCCCCTAGAACTATGCTCCGTTACATTTAGACATAAGCGTTTGGAGTCGAATTTGCCTTTCGGACTCTAACTAATCAGAATCACTTCCCTCTTGTGGTGTTTCAAAACCCACCACCTCTTGAGTGAATGTTGCTAGCATTTTCAAAGGTGTTTATCTTCTTCTTCCTTGAATTTCTTCAAGATCTACCGCCCTCCCACTGATTTCTTGACTTATGATACCTTCTGGCAAAGAATTCAGTCATACCTTGCAAACAACACTTTTGTTTTCAGTGGGAAGTATAAATAGAAACCCATCGTTTACCTTAGGGGAACAATACGAAGATACACTTAATAAACATATCTGTGTTCGAGTTTGTCAGGCGTATCTCTCTTCACAAGAGCCTCACATCCCCAGACCTTTAAGTAAGACGAGTTTGGAACTTTTCCATACCACAGTTTATATGGTGTCTTATCTACCTTCTTTGTTGGAACAATATTGAGAATGCGTGTTGTAAACTCTAGAGCATAATCCCAAAAGGATAAAGGCAGAATTGTAAGATTCATCATAGATTCGCAACCATATCTAGTAAAGATCGGTTCTTCTTTTCTTCGCTCAATAACTCCCATTTATGTTGTGTAGTGTATGGAGTGATAAGCTGTTGAACAATTCCGTTAGCTTTTAGATAATCTTTAAACTCTTGGCTAATGTATTCGCCACCACGATCTGATCGTATTGCCTTAATGGGTCTACCCCAGTTGATTTTTCAACTTCATTATTTTAAACACTATTTGAGACCTTTCAAATACCTCATGTTTATGTTTAAGAAGATAAACATAACAAAAACGACTATAAACATCTGAGAATGTAATGAAGAAGCTAGCACCTTGTCTAGACACATGTCATGAAGTGTACCAAATACGTCAGTATGTATTATTCCAATAAGATCTTTGCCCCTTTTCGTTACTTATGAGGGAAAGGTTTCTTTGTCATCTTGCCATATAAACACGATTCGCAATTATCAGAAGTATTCATCATCATTCCGTTGACTATCAGCCCATATTGGTTGCAGCTGTTTATTATACGTTTCTTGTTTATATGAGCAAGACGACAGTGCCATAATAAGTGGTGGATCCACGTTATCTTGACGTCTTTATTTGCAACATTATAAATAGAATTAACAGTTTGGTACAGAGATCAATGCAATATCAAAAATTCATAAAATACCATTACGAGAAGCAGCATAAAAATAAATGAACACCATTCTTTGAAACTGAAATCCAACAATCGTAAAACAATTGAACAAAAATCCATTGTCAACCAAACGAGAAACTGAAACAATACCTCTAGTTATAGTAGGTGCATAATGAAATTGTTCTAAACAAATCACTAGGCCATTAGGTAAAACTAATCAGAAAACCATCTGATTCTTTCTAATTTGTGCCGAACCTACCATTGCCCACGAAACAAGTAAAGAGCCCTTGTTTCATTCAGCATCCTTTCAATCCTAATAGTCCATGATTTGTTAAATACATAATTTAGTACCCAAAACAAACATGTCCAATACACCCAGGAGTTATTAATAGGAAAAGAAAAATAATTCTATTGTGAAGATACCCAAGAACTGTCAAAAAGCCAACTTGCTATGCCTCTTCTTCTGTCAACTCAGCAAGATACACAGGACATTTCCTGTTTCCCAATGTCCTCCCTCCTAATATTTGGTGGCATTCATCATCCTTAACTGGCGCTCCTAGCATTGTGCTTAGGATGTTGGGCATGGGATAAAAACCTTCATAGTCCCTTTTTCCCCTTGCCATTAACTTATTCTTGCCTTTTGCATTAAGCGAATATTTTTGGCCTTCTTGGTAATTTTACCACTTTTAATCATCCATTACTTGTGGTGTTTCAAAAGCCTTCGTTTAGGAAAACCATTCACATATATCAATAAGCATTAGCAAGAATTCACCAATAGTCTTCCCCCATGTTATACATATAGTAATTTCTTATAAATCCACAAAATACATTAGTTAAGGCCATTAATAAATTAAGCCTAAACAGAGATATCCTGTGGTAGCATAAAACCAAGTACGTTCCAGTATGCTCCACATATTCTTGTCATCTTAAGGCCATATTCAGCACTGAATTATACCCCCACTATGAATGCTTGCAAGCATGGAAAGATGGATTCAAGTCAAACTTCTCCACTCCAGCTTGTTTTCTCATAACATAGATCTAAGTCTCCTGAATCATGTCATCACGGATAGTGCAATTCAAACTTTCTATTATTCATGAGTCCAACTCCCAAGCATAAGACAGCAATCTCAGTATGAGCATCATAGAGCTGATCCACAGATGCCTCAATGTTAGGTTCAGCACCAGCCTCAAGGATCAGGAGGTAAAGGATGTTCAATGACAATGCATTATTCTTCTCGACTCTCAAGACTACATAAGTCGAGCAAACCATTCGATTGAAGTTATTACCATAAAGTTTTTCTTTTCAAAACATCGACCTTAAAGATCCGAATGGGTATATGTTTTGAACAGTTATTGCCATCTACAAAAACAAATAAAAGTTCAAGAATTATATTTTTCGATAATACAACTCCTTTGAAGAAATTAATTACCATGTATTAACTAAATAAACTATTAATTTCCTAAGATTTAGGGAACCCAACATGACATAAAAACCCCCACCACATCAGTTGATATAGCTAGTGATGTGAGTTTTTATAATTCAAAAGGTAAACAGCGATTGATAATTCACAACATTTTCAATACCTAAACCTATGGGACTACTTTAATCAATAATATCTAGTAAGCATGTTTTCCCTCCCATCTATGCCGACGTGTTAACTAGGTCTAAACAACGAACAAACGGCTAAGGTCACCAATTTGTAAAACAGTAATTATATGTAACACTCTACCGTCTCACGTAAAAAGCGTTATAATTACCTTGTGATTGCAAATCTACATGCGTCTCACGCATAGGTAAAGATCAGTCTACAAGTGTCTTTATGAAAAAAAAAAAATTTTGATTGGGGGGGGGGGGTGGTGGGGGGGGGGGGGGGGGGGGGGGGGGGGGGGGCCAAAAACATAAGTTGAAAAAGGGTATTTTATTTTGACCGGTGTCAAATATTAACGAAGAAGCCATGCAATACATCTTACGTAACATTTATTTAATAAAAACTTTTAACTCAATTAATTTTATTAATTACGGTTCACCTATTATCCTTGTATCTTAACATAAAATAGTGATACTTAACATAGACGATTCAATATCCACCGGTGTGTTTAAATGTAAAGATTTTCATTTTATATAATAAAATAATCAGCGGAAAAGACTTAAAGAATGATTAAAATAAAAAAAATCATTTCAAAAAAAAATAACCCTAGACCATACAAATGATTCGCATGTTTACTCGTTGCCAATTTGTCCGGACTCTCGGACTTCCACTTCGATCTCCAACATAGTAATAACAAGTAATGAAACTACACAAAACCAGGAAAACAACTTAGTCAGGTAAATATAAAAGTTAAATTGGAAACCTAACCAAGACCAGAATGGGGAGTCTTGTAGAGTCTATGAGATCTCAGACTGTCATTCCTAGGTCTCTCCCCGAAAAAAGAACCTTATTCCTCCAGTTTCCTTTTTTGATAAATCCTTATTTCAACAAAATAGTAACACTTTTTTTTGCAAATTACGTCCATTGTTTGATTAAAAATTAAAACTTTTTAAAAATTTAAAAACACAATATGGAACTATAAATGCTAGGAGACTTAAACATTCGAAGATTATTACAACAATAAAACAACCGGAAGTAAGCCGGATACCATTATTTTTTATTTTGGTTATTTGTAATTATAATTTTTTATTATTTTTTTATTTTGTATTTTATATATTTTTTATTTTTTATATATTATATATATTGACTTCTTTTATTTTGTGTTTAAAAAGCCAACACCACACGTACCCATCACCCCACAACAAAAAAAACTCCAACACCCCCCGCCCACCAGACTGACCCGATCAAACAAAAATAAAACAGCCCCCCCACCCCAAACCCCTTCCCACCCTACAACCCCCAACAAAAAACAAAACGCACCCACACGACCGATACACGACCAACCACAAGCACCCAAACCAAACAACCCCAAACCAACAGACTCACTACCAAAAAAACCCCGCACCCCCCCCCCCCCACCCCCCCCAGTCCAATCACCCCCCCAACCTTCCCATCCGCCCACACCCATCCCACCCCCCCCCAACCACACATCACCACCAACACACCACCACCGCCTCCAGCCTAAACAACCACTCTCATTCACCTTCTCCACTAAACACCCGAACCTCCTGCCCATCCAACTAAACACACTAAAGCTACTAAGCACACACAATCCGCACCCCCCATGCACCAACACCACTTTAATACCCACTTAATCTGCCCCAATATTAGAATCCCAACAAAAGTGACTGATCCGAATTCAGTAATCAAGGATCCTTACAAGTTAACAAATATTTTTAAATTAAAGTGTAATATAATCATATTTAAAACAAATCTTTTTTTAACAATTAACAAGATTAATAATATTAATTATCAATTCATGATACATTTGCATGATTTTTATCATGTGAATCCTTATTAACAATTTACAAAAACTAAAAACAATTAACAATTAATATATCAAGTTTTTTTATTATATAAAATTGCATAACAAACCTAGAAATCTCTTCTAATTTAATTTATTATCCATTCAATATCAAATCTTTTTAAACAAAAAAAAGGCCTAACGGTCATTAAAATTAATTATGAAACTCCAAATTTTTGTCCAACTTAATTTCTTGTAATTAAAAAAATTCTAACACGATGTCACGTGTACCACTGTTGGTTTTTTTATGATCCTAATTAACAATTAAATTAACACGAGTACTCAAGCTGAATAAATTATTCACAGGTAGTAGTAACACAATAAATAACAAGGATAGAAAACATTTACTTTTAGCACGGGATAACGATAAAACCGATATAAAAAGGTAACCTAAAACACCGTGTCTTCTTATACGCGTGTGTATAATACAACGCGTAACCACTAGAATCAAAAATATGATTCCTCTAAGCTTCCACACACTATACGTTCTTAGCAAATGACGAGGCATGCTAGTACTAGTAGTGTATAACAAACGATGTTCTTGTTCTTTGAATCAATCAACTAGCGAACAAATATCACCAGAAGATAGTGATGATTTAGAACTTAAACAAAAAACAAAATGTGTCCAGTTTGTTTGTAATGATTTTGCGAAGGACAAAACCAAGATTCCAAAACAAAAAAACAACATTTTGACACCTGTCATACAAAGGAAGGAAGGGAAGTAGTCTATTCTTTTATGTTTAGTATTTTAAGTTATATTTTGACTAATGAAAACATAAACCATATATATAGAGTCTATACCATAATCCTTGTGGGATTCCACTTCTTGCTGACTAAGGATACAAAATAAAAAAACCAACCCTTTAAACTTCGGTTTATAAATAATTAGTCACCTACGTATCAACCCTTAAAACTTTAACACTTATTTAAATAATCGTTAACTTTTAAACGATCGGTTGTTATTACATTTAATATATTACAAAAATAAATATATTCGTCATTTAAACGAAATAAACGTGTGCCGTTCTAGCTTCTACCCCTTGAAAGGCTCTGAGAATATTTTTATTTCGACATATATTAATCATATTATGGTCATGATTATCCAACACTTTAAGTGCCTAACCGATGTTTGCCATAATGTCATCTTTTGGTAATGTACTTATAGTTCAATTGTTTGTTATTTATCAATTGCCTTCTTTTTTGTTTCTCCATAAGGTTCTATAATTTATTTGCTTTCGATACCAATTTCATAGCTTCTTCTTGCCCTGTGTGGTCTGTGTATATATGCTTTAGACAAAATTCATTATTTTTATTTTATTTTATTTTTACTTTTATTAATATTAATTATTTTTTATTATTTTTTTTGTCAAAGCAGCATTAATTAAGTTTGATTCTCATCTTCATAATGTAGCCGCAAGTTTGTCCCCTACACCACGGGTTTACCCAAGGGTAGTGGTATAATCTGTCTAACATCTTACCTCCCCCATCCTAGGTTGGATTGGGTTGTTTTGTTGTTGTTGACACCGTTATAGTGTGCGTTCAATGTTATGCAGTCATAATTTGTCTGGAGAAAATGTGCTCTTTCTAATTCAAGATCATGCATCAAAGGAATTATATCGTCAGACAATTGGGGTCTGGAGCGTTAATAGATGTCTTAGAATAAAATTCAATACATATTTAATACAGATAATGAATTTATCCGATACTCGAATACAATAATAATTCTCTAATTTTTATAATAAAAAGTTGATTTTATGCAAGACATCAACACAGCAATGACAAGTCAATGGAGGTTAATATTCTGACAACAACACTTAGCCCATCACAACTTTTGAGCTCTGAGCCTTCCAGTTAATAACACGAGTTTAAACTACTGAATTCTAATCATAACCACCACGTAGGTACAAAGCCAGATACCAAGAAACCCCCCACTCATAATTTGCAAATACCCATATGAAGACATTGAGCAAGAGAAACTAAGAAACGAATTGCTTGTAGTTTTTTTTCTTAAACATACAACTATGACACCACCAGATCATGGCCTCACCTTCTTGAAAAACAGGGACACCACCACCAACCCTTGTTGCAACTGCACAGCCTGTGAAAAACCAGGAACAACCCCAGAAAGGAAAAGAAAATTCCACTGCACAATAAGGAGACAAAGGTAACACCGATTTCTTACACCGTTTTTTCCTAAAAAACATACGACTATGACACTAACAAATTGCGGCCTCCTCTTCTTGAAAAACACGGACACCACCAGCAAGCCCTGGTACAACTGCACGGCCTACAAAAAACGAAGAAAAACACCAGCGTGGAAAAGAAAAAACCGCAAAGAGGTCCCTCTTTCAGCAGCCAACCACCGATCACAAGAAACCAAAGGGCGACTAAAAGCCCCACAACTAAACCAACAATCACAAATGTAAGTCCACGACAGAAAAGCAAGATTCAACCCCTGCTCTTTTGATTAACGCTGTCGTTAACTTTCTAAACTAATGACTTAATGTGATTGCTTAAGTTAGTATGGTTTTATAAGATTATAACTTAATGTAACTGCTAAATATGGGTTTATATTAGTTATCTTCATGCTCCTTTGAGAAATCCCTTAGCCCTAAATTTAGTCACTAAATCACATATAGAAATAGGCCAATACACAGAAAGATAAACGTCCATTACACAAACTATGATACAGACAAACGACACCAGCACACACGAAACACTACAAAACATGAACATACGAATGATACGATCCTGGAATATTAATTATGGAATAGATATGAAATAAGTATTAATTGATAAGAACCTATTTAATAGTTTCTTATTAATATTTACTAGTTTCCTTTATTATATTTTCTTGGTCAACTATTTAGTAGTTTTCTTTATTATGTAATCTTAGTCAACAAGATAAGTTTATTATAAATAGACCATTAGGATTGTAATTGTTATTATGTTGAATGATAAAGAATATTGATTTGTTAATCAATTGGGAAGTCGGTTTATCTCACTAATATAAACCATTGGGGGGTTGGTTTATCTCATCAAAATAGACCATTTATCTTGTTTATTTTTTCTTTTATCTCTTTAATCGATTTGGTTTCTTATCAATTGGTATTAGAGCTGTTTCGATTCTAGGGTTTTAAAAAAAATAAAAAAATTCACTGTTACTGTTCATCGGCTACTGTTCATCAGAACACTATTCATCCGAAACATTATTCACCTCCAGAAATTGTCCTTCTCGAGAAGGAATGGAAGCAAAGGGCTTTGAAGAAGGGTTAGTTGAGGTCACAGAGACGCTGAAACGGCTACAATCCACGTTGTTGTTTCACCAATCTAAACCGGGGGAATCTTTTAGACATGCGCGTCAAGATTTCTCATTGGCGCGTCAAGATTTCACATTGGCGTCCGAAAAGTTTCACAGATCGATCAAAGCAGCAATAAAGAAAGAGATTAATCAGGAGGGACAAGTCGATTTTTGGGGGTCCAATTAAATCAACGGAGTCCTGACATGAAGGTAAAGGCAAAGCTGTTTTGGAAAAAGTTTGTAGGTGTTTTGGGCCAAACCAGGAAACCTAATAGAAATATTAAAAGAAGATGTGATCATGAGACAAGGGTCATTCTTTGGGTTGACAGAAAAAAACCCAAATTGCATTGTTGGTTTTGCATATTGGCACATCCGGAGTCTTGGGCTAATTGTACGAAGAGAAGTCAAACACCATCCTTTTCGACATATCTTACAAGTTTGCTATTGGCCGGTTTTACACTACAAGGGAAATCAAAGACAAATTTGGGATCCCGGAATCACGTGGCTCAAGATTTTAAAGGAACACCTTGAGAACAAGGTGTTTTTGCGAGGCGGAGTAATGATACGATCTGGAATAATTAATTATGGAATTGATATTAAATAAGTATTAAAATAGTTTTATTTATTTAATAGATATGTTTTATTTAGGAAAAGATGAGGATCCGACTTGTTCTACAAGAATAGAATTATTATAAATAGAGGAGTAGGATTGTAATTCTTATTATGTTGAATACTAGTTTTAATGCCCGTGCACGCACGGGGCTAAAACACTATGTTTTTTTAAAATATATATATAATTTTAATTTATCCGTTTTATAAGTTATGTATACGGTATTATCGAAATCGTATGAAGAGAATATATTTATTAAATCTTTTATATATTACGTAGTAGGATAATTAGTAAATTTTTTTCTTTTGATTTACCTGTTTTCGGACTCGATATTGTGAGCCAACTAATCCCAGCGAAACTACCCTTTTAGGTATCCCGGAGTCAGCTAAAGTGACCTCCGAGGCCACACGGGGATTAATTTTCTCCTCGT
>BQNB010069654.1:0-31447 GCA_026074375.1 Tanacetum coccineum | reverse complement strand
TGATTTTAAGAGTTTAAATAGATTAAATGCTTAATTTGAGCTTAATTTGAGCTTAGAGACTCAAAGAGCTTGTATGAGCTTATTAGGAGCTTTCGAAACAGTAACATGAGAATTTGAGGATTTAAAAACTTGTAAGGTAAAACGGATTAGGTAAAAACAAAGGAAGATTTCATTAATATTAAAACTAATTACAATAAGGTTAAAGTAAAAGTACAATAAGTTGGAAAAGTTACACTACTTAAGCTCAAATTTTGAAAGCTAAAAATTACAATTTAATTAAAATTTAAAAAGCTTAAAACTAGAGTAACCCGTGTGTGAAATGTTAGGCTTTAATAAAGCCCTTCAAAGAAGCTTGTATTCCTGGAGTTTGTTAACCTCCCATAAATCCATGCTTGAATCTATTCAATCATGAGTCAATTTTGAGCCTTGGATCACTTGGTGAGCACACTATTTCCAACGTGGCATTCCGAATGTAACAAGCCATTGCTTCTATTTTAATGTAAAATCCCCTTTATCCGTGTGCTTCTTCCATATCCCGCGTGTCATTCTTTGTGAGAAATGGCCAATCAAAGCTCCTTAATGACGTTTTCTTGTGCCAACCTGTCACTTAACACTTGAATTTCATGGCCACGTCCTTAATTGTGATTTGCCCTTTAATTTTGACTCAGGGTAAATCGAAGAAGAAGGTGAATAGTAGTAACAATATTTCCCGCGTAAAAACTTGTATAAAAGGGGTGTGTTTGACTTTTCTTTTGACCCGGGTAATTTTGTTTTGACTTTGGGCTTATAGGTTTTGGGCCAAGAGTGTGTTTTGGGCTTGGGTAAAGGGAACAGGCTTTGGATTTGAGTTTATATAAGAGTTAACGGGTGTTAACTCTTTATATATTAAAGAGTTAACACCGTTAGGGCTTAGGGACTATTTGTGCAATTTGGTTTAACTTTAAGGGTATTTGTGGGATTTTGTCTTCTTGTGGTTGACTAATGTTGACCAAGGGTTGACTTTTGTTGACCTTTGATAGCATTCTCCCGGCTCTTGTATTCTCTTTCCTTTCCCGTGTCCGTGTTTGTCCGGTTTTGACCGTTTTCTTGTGATATTTGCATTATCCGTACCTACACAATCACAAAGACAAAACAAGCAATATACAAGCATTTTAAGCATAATTTTGTCTTTTTAGGGCCATTTTTGATATAAAACGGATATGTGTTTTTACACATATCAGTAATCCTAGTTAAAGGGCACGCATTTTCTTCTATAGTAAAGGTCCGACCATGAGGTCTCCAGATATATCCAATAATTATAAACACCTTTCCTGTTGGTTTCCAAACTATTCTCTTTGAATTTTTCTTAACAGATTTAGATTTAGTATGAGCATTCACATTATTGATAAAATCAAGAACACACAAATCATGATTATCAGAAATCATGCAACCATTACACTTAACACATTTAAGTTCAGAATTCGCATTAAGCTTGAAATGCTGCACATGAGCAGTTCCTTTAGGTTCAACAACACAATCTTTATTTTTCAAACTAGATTTAACTTTCCTAGGGTGGGCTTCTACTTTATTCTTCTGAGTACTACTTGGTGTTTGCTGAATCTTATCTTTCTTTGTATTGCCTGAAGGCTGTGATCCGCTAGCACTAGTAGACGGTTTTACTCCTATAGAAGACAACATAGGTTTGTTAGAAACTAAGTTCAATAAAGAAGAGGTTTTTGTGTTTGTGTTTCCTGAAGATGTGACGGGCTCAATGAATCTAACTCTTTTGTCCTTGTTCTTTGGGGTCACAGCCACTAATTTTCCATCAGCATTGTTGATACTAGGGCAGGTTTTACTGATGTTTGTAAGCAACTCCTGAATTCATTTAGCGTACCTACAGGAAGATTATAAGGATTGATCTTGTGGATATTTTGATTTAACATGTTTAACTAGATCCCTAAGAACTGTAGCTTCTTCTTGAGTGTGCTTAATATAGGTAAAGTGAGTTGTCTTTTTATTTAACAGTTTAGGGGTTATTGGTTCCACATTAATCTTAAGAATTTCTGGATCACTAGAGTGTTTTGTAACATCATTATCAACTAGAGATTTTCCTTTAAGTTTTCTTAAATCATCCTTAAGAGTTGTAATTACCAAAAAAATTTCCTGAAGACTAGCATTTAAATCAGAAATTTCCACATAGTTTAGATTGACTTGATTATTTAAATCATCACATTGTTCTTTTGATCGAATACGTGCTGGTTTAATCGAGTCATAAAGTTGCTTATAGGTCTGTTTCAAATGCTCATTCTCAGCAATAAGCTTTAACACCCTATGATCCAATTCAATATTTATAGTTTCAATCTCTTCTAAGTCTTTTTTAATCTTATCCTCATTTATTTTTCCACTTAGAGATTTAATTATCTCTTTCAACTTCTTTATGACCGTGTCTTTCTCTTGGAACTGAGCTTTTTCAATTTATTTAATTCAAACAATTGATCAAAACATAGAGCATTTTGATTTGAAACAGAATTATCTCTTTGAAAAATTTCCTGATTAATTTGAGAATCAACTTCTAAAGAGATGCATTGTTTTTTAAGAGTGGTAAAACTTTTGAACAATTTATCATAAATCTCTTTTTCAATGAAATCCTTTCTGTTGGTAGCTCAGTCTCAAGTTTGAGACACTTTTCACATTCATGCATATTCACAGAAGCAATATCCACAGAAGAATTTATAATTATGTTCACAATATCTTTGTTAATGACTTGTTCCAAGAGTCGTTCATTTTTGTTCAAAACTTGATTCATTTTCACTTCAAATGTTTTATACTTTAAACGATGTTGTTCCACAGCCTGTTCCATTTGATGGAAGACATTTTGGACTTCAGAAAGTTCATCAATCAAATATTGATCGAATGTATTAAATAAGTCCTTCAGAGCTTTTACAAATATAATTATTTCATCTCTAAAACAAGCCTTTGTATGTTCAAACCCCCACGAGCCCTCAGTGATAGCTGTGGGTGTGGTTCTTTCTTTGACAACCACGTCAAAACCAGCAAGATGGTATTTAAGTTTCTTCAAACTCGTATTAACCATGCTGACTTTAGGAAGTTCTTTAGGAACCTCAACTTTGGTGGGTCTACTAGATAGAGTGGGTTCTAGAGAATTTACAGAATTCTGAGACTAAAAGGCTTGTTCAGCAGATAATTCAGTTTGTGGAACAAATCATTTTTCAAAATCTTAAGAAAGTTGATTAAGGACAGCATAATCGACTGGTGTAGTATTAACTTTCTTTTCTAACATCATAGGATCTTTTTGTTTTAAAAGCATTTTTGAACGACTCTCTTCAGCAAGCATTAGGGTCTCTTCGGAGTCAGGAATCACAATTGCACTCGTATTCTTGATTACATTACCATCATAAAGCTTTGGTTCCAACTGCTGAGCTTTCTTCAGATAGAAAGGATTTTGAAAACCTAGAGCTTGTTTGGTGGTATGATCATAGAAAAACTGAGGTTTCGTCAACATGTGAACAGTTTGTGCAGATTGATCTCTTTTAAAAACAATATTATCTAGTTGTTTGATCTTCTTTTCTAACGCAATCTCTCTATCGATGTTCCTAGATTCTTCTTTCTTAAAATCATTTTTGAGAAGAATAACTGTTTGCATTAAAGATTCCTTTTCTTTTAAATGTTCAGAAAGAGTTTGTTTAAGACGATCAATCTCTACAGACTGTGCACATGAATCTGAAACGTTATCATTACTCCTTAAATCAACATTTTGTCCTTCTTTCAAAACTTTAACTTGTTCCTTATATCTTTCAAGCTCAGCAGTTAAAGTATCATTGACACTTTTATTGTCCAGATTTATCTTGGTACAATTAACTACTTGGGTTTTTAGTTGTTCAATCACAGATAATATCAGTGCATCTTGTTGTGCAGAAGAGTTAGAATTCTGAACAGCTGCCTGTTGTGATTCAATCACATACTGAGAATAAGGAATGATATTGCTATCACTGGTTATTTCAGTCTCTGAATGGTTCACAACATTTCGACTGCTTTTAGACAGAATGGCATCGACCGACAGCTTGATTAAGCATTTTTTATTCAATTATCTTAGATTGTCTACCTTAGCGAGAGCATTCTGGACTATAATGAATAAATTTTCCTATGATAGCAAATTTTGGCAGTTGTTATGTTCATATAATCAGGAGTTATATGCATACAAATCATCAGCGTAATAAGCAGACTTTGTGGAGTAATGACAGTCTGTGTGGCTTGACCTCCATTCAGGGAATATCTACGATCTGCCAAAAAAGCTAGTTCCTCCTCATTTAGAATTTGACCATGTGCTTGAGCTTGTACCAACAACACTTTCTCCTTAAACAGAATCACCCATCTTCCTCTTAGGTTTAGTGAACTATTTAGACATGTGTCCTTCCCCTTTGCAGTTGTAACAAATAACAGTCCTTTGTTTCCCTAAATTTCTTTTTACTTGCTCCTAGGAGTGTAGGTCCTTGTGGTACCTGTAGCAAAAGAGGTTTGTCTCCCCTAAATTGGTTGTAAGGTTCATCTCCATCATTATGGTAGCTTGTTGCTGGTTTTGACGGAATTCTCTCAGCTGGTTATTTGGTTAGTTTTGTAGCGAGTAAGTGACACAGCAGTCAAAGTATGACATTACTGTGATTGATAACATCAATGGGATATTCACCTCTCTGGTACCTAGAGCAAATTAGACCGAGTTGGTGGGAAAATTTAGGTTGTTGGTTAACTGAGGGAGCATATTCTAATTAAGGGATGGATGATGATGGAGAATAAACGTTATGGTGAACTGATGATTGATAATCATTGGATGGATAAGTAATTGAAAGAGGTGTTGATGATTGATGAGTTGAGTATTATTGAGACTGATGAGGTGATTCATACTGTGGAGACTGATATGGTAAAACTTGTGGTTGAAATTAAGTCTTTTGGTATGAGTTTTGATGAGTTTGATAAGGAGACTGGGTCATTTGATTTTGGGTATGCAACAATGCAGGGATTGAGTTGCGTTCATGCATTAAACAAACCTCATTTGCATGAAACTCATGTTGTCTCAAGTAAGCATGAAGCTGATCAATGTTAGTTGTGTGCAAATCCTGAACCAGTTTGACATCTGTCACAAATTTGCTCCACTCAGGAGGAAAGGTATTCAAAAAATTGGTTGATTTATTGAAATTGTTCCAGTTTTCAGATTTGTAGATGTTCATGTTCATTGGTAGCAGATGAAAATCTCATGTAAAAACTCACGTAGTGTTTCGCCCTTATTATACTTATCGAATTCATCATAAAGCTTACACTCTCTTTCCTGTTTCGTCAATGAAGTTCCTTGCATTAGAAGTTGAATTCTCTCCCAGAGTTCCTTGGTGACTTTAAGATTGCTAACCAATTCATAAACCTCAGGTGGTAGTCCTTGGAGAATGATATTTGTTGCCTTGATATCACAATCAGCTTGAATTGCTTTCGTTGCAGATAACTCATAATATTTCTTTGGTCTTGTCACTCCATTTTCCTTACTTGAAGGCCAGATGAGTGGACCATTTTCAACGGATTCAAGAATCATTCTTCCATGTTGTCTATTCATCATGTATAGCTCCATTCTGCTTTTCCAAGAATCGTACATATCCTTTTCCAACATAGGTGGACGATTTTCAGCACCCGAAAGAATCGTTGTGTCAGCAAGAGTCGTCATTGAGAAATTTGTATGTTAAAAGATTACTTGTTTGATCGAACGGTGGTAGAAAGAAATTGTGTTTGATTAAGTTGTCTTTTAAGTGTTTTAATTCTTGAAACTACACGGGATTTTACAATTCTTGACAAAACCGAGAAAAACAAGTTAATGTTTCACGGGATTTTACAAGTCAAAGAGATAAACCATATAATATGGAAATTTGAGTTGTTCGGTTTCTACAAACACTGGTTGTTCGGTATCAACTACTATAGGTTGCTCGGTTTCAAATAAAATCAGTTGTTCGGTTTCAACTAATATCAGTTGACCGGTTACAATTAAAATCAGTTGTTTGGTTTCACCTAAAGTAAGTTGTTCGGTTTCAACTAGAGTAAGTTGTTCAGATTCAACTAGAGTAAGTTGTTCGGTTTCAGTTGTTCGACTTCAGTTGTTCGACTTCAGTTGTTCGACTTTAGTTGTTCGACTTTAGTTGTTCGACTTCAATTGTTCGACTTCAGTTGTTTGATTTTAGTTGTTTGACTTACACTATTTCGAGACCTAAATTTTTAAAACACAAAAAGACACCTTTTGATGGTTGTTTTGCAAAAATACTTGTACAACTAGTGTTTCTAACCATATAGGAACAAGAAAAATAGAAACTTTAAGGTTTTTAAGCCGAAAAATTTTAAATTAAGATTTTGTTCTTTATAAAGGTTTTGAATACAAAAGATGACCAAAAATGAGATTTTTCTTGATTCAAAGCTTGTACACCTATATCCTAAAGATACTAGATTAAATTTACCAAGGTAAATGATCTTTTAGTGTACATAAATAGCTTCGAATAAAAAGATAAAGAGAAAGGACGATTTTTGCTCGGAACACACAAACCAAAAAAACTTAAACATAAAAACTAAACACACCACTCCATGGCTCTTGATACCAATTGAAGAATATGAGTAATCTTTAACAACAAGAACTAGAGAGAGAAAGTAGGAAGGAATGATGTATTTTCTAGTAAAAGAAAGTAAGAGAAAGAAAATGCATTACAGTGTGAAAAAATACAATCAACTAACCACCTCTCCAAGGCATGGAGAGGTATATAAATACTTCTACATGGTACGTGGGCTTGGGCATGCATGGGTTTATCCATGGGCCTTAGCTAACTAACTATGTAAGTTTCCAAAAATTACTTAATGAGCTAACGACTGTTTATCTATGGAACTGACCGACACTTTCATGTTCCTAACAATTTTTTTCATTTTCTCACCCTTAGCTTCATATGATCCTTCAACCTAACTAGCTACTAGCTTAGAGTCCACAAAAGCATGGATGTCTTTTACTTGCATCTCTGTGACTATCCGTAGTCCAGCCAGTAGAGCTTTGTATTCAACATCGTTGTTGGAGTTAGAGAAATACAAACGAAGTGCGTAAGAGTATTCCACGCCGTTTGGAGCTATCAGGATGAGGCCGGCTCCGGACCCTCCACTGTTTGATGCTCCATCGGTATATAGTCTCCATGCCCTTGGGCCAGGAGTAAGATTTTCCATTGCATTTGAAGATTCTGGGATGTCCTTAACTCTTGGGGTTTTAGCTACTACTAGGGTAGCATTTGTTGAAGTGTCTGCTAGAAAGTCTGACAGGACCTGACCCTTTACTGCAACCCTTGGTACGTATTGTATGCCATACACCCCTGATGACATCAAATAACGTCTATTTTATAGCATCATTTATCCCATGTAATTAACCCATTTTGTATAGTTATTGCAAAGAATTGTTACTTAATCGTATATATTTGAGAATTACAGTAATTATGGAGTAATTGGTGAAAGTTAGCAAAAGGCGCGCATTCTGGAGCTTAAATAAAGATATTTTGAAGATTACTATTCTAAAGACTAATACGCCGTATCCATCAAAGAAGATATGGCGTATCCGTGCCTGCACTCACCAAAGACCACAAAGGAGTAAAGTTCAATACCCTGTATCCAGAGAAACTCAATACGCCGTATTCAAGATATAGTATGTGAATATTCTGGAAGATATCAAACATGGTCCCTACTCCAAGAAATCCCCAATACGTCGTATCCAATCCTTGGGTACACCGTATCGAACCGACTTCCAGACCTTATAAATAGAAAACTCAAAAACGAGTTTTAGGTGTGCTAAATCATATTCTTGATACCTAAACCATAAAAGTCAATTTTCAGAGGAGAAAAAGAGCAAAAGAGGTCGAGCAACGTTATCAATTCCATAGGAGACAACGTGTAACTCTATATACTTTAGTAATCGTTTAGTTTTTGGTAACATTTGTTAACTCGGTTAGTTTACCTTGGCTAAATAATTGCTTTTGTATTTATTATGATGTTTGAAGGCTAATACCTTTGGGTATTAGCCATTATTATAAAGATCTGAATATTTGGTATTTGTTTATCTTGATTTCTTGATTTATCATTGAATGCTTGTTTATGTTTATCAATTTATAATTGTTTAGGCACTTTTGTATGCGACCTATCATTCAACTGGATCTAGTTAAGCGGACCAAGTAGTATGTAGAGTTCTCGGTTAGTTCTCCATTTTGTGATTTATAATCTAGAATTCATAGGTACACAAGTATTGTCCTTTCTATGTCTGTGTCTTGATATGTTTCGGCTTTAATAGTTAAATGGACTATTGCTAATGATTTATTGATCGTTTTGACTAGCAGGTGACTAGATATTAAACAAGTAAAACATTCATGATTCCTTTGGATAGTTGGACAAGTGGACTACTAGTGTATAATTGCCATTATAGCTGGTAAGTGGTAAAGTCTCGATGAGCTTTGTTTTAACAAGATAACCTTTGCTTTATTCCCTAGATATAGTATAATCAGCAAATAAGGCTTGCTTTTTTTGCGGGAGCTTTAATTGTGATGAATTTTGAATTAATGTGTCTGGGTCTTAGGATGATGTAAGCCTAAGTCTTAAGATTGATATGACACATCGATGAGAAGAAATCATTGTACTTAATAAACACCAACGTTTCTAATCGGATTTATTATGTTTATATTTTCTTCTTATATAAGTTCGAACTGTCTTTTATCTTTGTCTATAAGCTTGCGTGGGTAAAAAGTACTTGAATTGATTGTGTCACAACCAAACCGTGCTAGTCTACTCAGGCTGAAAACACCCTTTTTTCCGATAGAATTAGGAATTTAGACTGGACTTAGGTTTTACATAGGTTAGAATTAGATAGAATTAACATGATTAGATAACCAAGATATTAATTAATTGATAGATTTACCTCGCTTCATTGTTACGACACCCTACTTACCATGAAACTACGACCGGCTCTCATACTAATTTTTTGGGTTACACTGCCGTTAAAGTGTTGTTTTTGGTTTAGTCGGAAAAATATAAATTTACATCAATAGAATATACACCATACAACGACACATCAAGTTTTTGGCGTAATTACCGGGGATGTGAAATTATCTTGGATTTTTATTTGATTTTTTTGGTTTATTATTTGATTAGATCATAACCTTAGGCATTAGTGTAATTTTGATTAGTGTAATATTCTTGTTAATTCTGTAATTTTTATATATTTGTCTTTAATAGTTTGCTTTTTGATATATTTTTGTTTAATTGTTTACGTATTAATTGTTTTTTCTCAAATACAATGTTTCTGGGTCGACAGTTGAATACGTAGTATCCATTTCCCATCGGATGGGCGTATCCAGTTTATGTCTAATTCAGGTATTCATCCCAACAGATTAATATGGCGTTAAATCCCCTTTTTTTTTTTTATTGGTTACGGGATATCGATCGTCTGGAAACAGAAGGCTGAAAATTTGATTTTTGTGCAAATTTTGTTACCATTTCTACGAAACAAATCTACTGGATTGTTTATCATCTGTTTCAGATAGTGCATGACAAGGAGTTCTACGATAAGAACTATTTTACACCTTACAATGAACCTGTACGAGAATTTCGATCATCAAGGAGACATTCAAGCTCTAAGTCTTGACGAATTGAGGATCATGATTTCAATTACTTTTGGACCAAGAATACAAAAATAAAAAATCGAGGAGATGAAGCGAAGTAATGGCGGAAACAATGGAGCATACATAAGCAAAGACCAGAAAGACTATGGATCGGGATTTAGTCGCAAGGCTAAAATGATAACAAATATCAATTTGAACTGAAAGGAAATTTTCTTAAGGGGATTCGAAGAAAAAACATTTAGCGGTTGAAATATTGAGGATGCAAATGAAACTCATTGAGAAAGTTATCGAATTTTTGGATTATTCCATGTTCCCTACATACTGTGGTATCAACTAATGCTGCCGACGTCTTCCCTATATCCTTAACTGGAGCCGCAAGTCGTTGGCTAAGAAACAAACCAACTGGTTCAATCAAAACTTGGGAAGATCTTAAGACTAAGTTTTTAAACAAATATTGCCCACCTGGTTCGTAACATGCGAAGAAAATGGAGGAAGGAATTCAACAACTTTCAGAAAAGCCGATAACCATTTATCAAGCATGGGGCGCTTTTAAAGAAATCTTGAGAAGTGTCCTCAAACACTATTTGACTGAGAATGCAGGGAATGGTAATTTTCCGTTCTACAATAGTTGGATGTTCCAACATGAAGATTCTAGGACTCAAAATGGTGTCGTTTCCAACTAAGACTGCTGCAGTATGCTAAAACGGCATCCAAGAAATGTGAAAATACTCTTAAAATAATGGCACAATGAACTATCCAAAGGAATAAGTATCTGAGACTTCTAACGGTATAGGCTGTTATACAAGCAAACTGACAATCTATGAAGGAGATCAAGAAGGTGGATGGAAAACGTTTTAGTAGCACAAAGTAAGATGTGATACAATGCTAAGGACCTCTTACACCAAAAGATTACCCACTAAAAGAAGAAGGGAAAACCCTAGAATAGCTTCCTAACACGTCAAATTTGTGGTCTTTTCAGGGAGGGGGTATAAAGCGACAGCTCCATAGGTTACTATCAATGGAACATACGCAAATCTTTCGTTACCAAGAACAAAGGCTATCTATGGAAGGATACTCTAAGGCAAATTCATGAGTGAATCTAGCAAAGGAGACACGAAGAAAATTGCAATGTGATCAAAAAGAAACTTCGAGCTCGTCAGATGGCTGTCATAAGGAAACCTAGGAGCATCAATCAAAACTTTAGAAAATACAAATAGGATTAAAATTTTTTTTTTAAAAAATTATTTTTTTTTTCTCTTTTTTTTTTCTTTTATTAAAAATTTTTTGATTGTTTTTTTAGTTTTTTTTTTAGGGCAAAGAGCAATGGTACTACAGGAAGAGGATTAGGAAGCTACCAGCTAAACTGGAACAAAACATTATTTCCCGTGAGAGACCAAGTTAAGTCAATTTCTCCACTATTGAAGTAATATACTCGATACGCGTATTGGATCATCCTAATAGCCGTATCCACTAGACTAGAAACAGTACACTATTATCAAGTCCAAGACAAACACGGTTCCTTTTCCAACGCCGTTTGAATAATCATTAACTGTGAAGAAGTAGAGGGGAAATATGACCAAAATTCAAGGAAGCTTTATGGAGCTGTCACATAACATCAACCCCACTACTCGAAAGGGAGAAAGATTGGGAGTTTAACTTAACCTTGGCTTTATTAATAATACTTGCTTTGATAATGCCCTTGTTGACTTAGGAGCTAGCGTTAGTGTTATGCCTCTCTTGACCTACCTTAACTTAGGATTAGGCGAATTAGCTCACACTAAGCTAACAGTGGATTTGGCGATAGGAAGTGAAATTTCAAAACAGAATTACTGAAAATGTACTAGTAGGAATTGGTAATTACTTTCCTTGTAGACTTTATAAGTATGGATATGCCGAGGTTATCAAAGTCCCTTGTCCTCGGAAAGACATCTAGTCTACCTTCACGTTGTGCTAAGATTGATGTTTACAAAAGAAAGATTACTTTAAGGGTTGGGGAAGAAAAGATTATTTTTCAAAATGTGTTATACCTGCTTGTAGTATAATTAAGGAGGGTTCTACATTACTAAGTTTGAGAGAAAGAAGTTGAACTTGATTTAGAAGTAGGCTGAATGGGAGAGACTTTCGGTGTTGAATAAGATCATTAGACCCTCTCTTGGGAAAATGACATGAACCTAAATGATCTAAATGAACCATTTGAGCTTAGGAGAAATCAAGGAGATGATTTAATGCCCACAATTGAGGAAGGTGAGGTAATATAGGAATTTAGAACTAGGGATAAATATCTTGATACTAGAATTGATGATTACCCTAGTTATTGTGACAATGATAAGAAAATCCATATAGATTGCGCCCACAACTTAAAGTTTTCATGCATGATAGGATTTGAATTTACACACGTAAACTTCTTCCTGTTATTGTACGTCAATGTGATGTCGAGAAAATTTCATAACTCTATAATGAAAGATAAGATGGAATACAAAGAGAATAATGTTGTAGGAGCCTTAATGAATATGCATATCTTTGTTAGAACCTTTTCTATTATGACTGATTTTGCAGTTTTAGAGGATATGGATGCTTATTGTGATGAAGGAATGGGAAATGTTATTTTTGGTAAACCATTCTTAAGAGAAGTTGGAATTAAAACAAAATGTTTTGAAGGGATAATTACCCTTTAAAATGGTGATGATGAAGTAACTTACTGTTAGGTTTAAGAAAAAGACTCGGTCACCCCGTGTATTTTCATGTTTAGCGTGGCTTGTAGTTTTGTTAGTAATCGTATAATTTATGGTGTTGGGTCTGGTCTTTACCCACTATAAGCCCACACCATAGCCCATTTTAGGGGCGTTTTGTAAGAACTATTTAAACCCTCTCCACACATGGAGAGGGTGTTGGTTGAATCATTTGACACACACTCTTTAGTGTGTTTTTCTCTAGTTTTCTCCCAGCCATCTCTCTCTATCTAACTTTCTCTCTCTAGTTCATGTTTGTGTGAAAATATAGGAATCTACAATTGGTATAAAGAGCCATGGGGTGGATTGAGTGTTTATTATTGTGAATAGTTCTGGTTATTTTCTAGATTATTCAGGCTGCTTATTTTTTTTTGATTGATTTTCATTTGGCTAGTTTTCGTGTTTGTGATTTTGGGTTTCTAAATAATAACCGTTGAAACTTTATTTGGGCCTTATACTTGTCACTGATTTTAGAAAACAAAATAGTAAAACTCATTTTGTGTGTGTGAATAACAAGTAAGTTGGTTCGTATTTGTGGTTTTAAGAACTGTTTAACATTTTTTTTCCATTTATTAGGGATATAGCTTATTTGTTTTATATTTTTTACTCGTTTGTTTTAAAAACTTATATTGTTTTACATCTAAAACAATAACTAATGTCTTACTAAACCGTGTCTGGCATAGTGGGCTCTAAGCTTATTTTGTGATATATTGTCATAGCTTATTTTAGGTGGTTTATTGGTTACAAAGGTTGTGTCTTGTGGTTGAAAAACGTTTCTTACTCAAGCTTATTCATTCGGATTTTTGGCTTATTTTTTTTCTTTTCAAACGTCTTAATTTTTTTCTTTCAAATCGTTTACTATTGTTAGTGTTGTTGTGGTTTTCAAGCATCTCAATTAGTTGGGCTTACTGTTCTTATATCTCAACGTTGGGCTTCAATAATCAATAAGTAGGGTGCATTCTTTTTATTGATTTTAGATAAGACAAAAAAAAAAAAATTGCAGTCCAACACTTGTTAACATAACGATGCGTTTTAGGTTTGTCAAAATAAGAGTCTTATTTTTGTGTGGTTTCATCTTCATTTTTTAAGCACAACGAGGGTTTCTAGTTTGTAGCTTATTAGTTAAGGGTGTTTCAAAGCTTAAAAGTCATTTTCGTGGCTTGTTACTTGAGTTAAGAGCTTATTTTCAAGTTTTTCCTAAGAGCTTATTTTTGGTTGGTTTGCTTATTATCCTTGTGGTCCACACCGGTTGATGACAAACAAGGTGTCATAGATCCATCTTTCAAGCTACAAGGACAAGGACGTTTTTGTGTGTTTATTAAAAAGACAAGAAAAAGTATGAACTGCATTTTGTTTCTACAAGCTGCATTTTGTGTTTTTTCAAGTTTCATTGCGTTTTGCCTTCAAGGAGTTGCGGTTTGTATCTTCAAATGTTCTTGCGTTTTGTTACTTAGGCATTGCGATTTGCCTGAGTGAAGACCCTTTTGCAAGCTAATACAACCGTTATGCTGCCAAAAATTTCCTAACGTTGCGTTTTGTATTAAGACAAATTGCGTTTAGTCCTTGTTGCGTTTTGAGTTCTTGCGGGTTGTCTCTACTTGTTGCGGTTTATCTCAAAGGGCAACCTTGCGTTTTGTCCGAGAAAAGGATTGCGTTTTGTGTCTTGCGATTTGTGTTTGACAGGGATAACAAAGCCTTGCGGTTTGTGTCATTTACTTAATCGAAATATATGCACATGTAACACATTGAGGGTTGGTTAAACGTTTAAGATTCGTGTTGTTTCGGATTTTACGGTTTTGTGACGGTTACTTGCGAGTCTTCTAACTAATATCATTCTCGACTTGCGGTTTTCCGTACATCATTTAAAAAAGTAGGGGTTGGGTTATTTTAATTTTGATCGACGATTACTACACGTCTTCGCGAGACACAAATCATTCGTTAACAGTTTATGACATTTCCAAATGAAGAAGAAGACCAATATTTTCTCATGCACACGTAAAACACATTTGTAATTGTTACATCAGGTTCATAATTAAAAAGAAAGGTCAAATTGAAAGGGGTCAATGTGGAAAAGTTCAAATAAATCATGACAAGTTCAAGCAAGTTTGGTAGGTTCAAAGCAAAAGAGTTCAAAAGTATTTTGAAAGGGTTCAATATCAAAGGTTCAAATTATTTTATTTACACTTTTAACCCTTTGTCTTTTAAAGCAAGCTCAAATACAACTTTTTACTTTCAATCTTCGTCACTTTTAAACTTTTAACTTTTTATTATTCTTTTTTAGTTTTACATTTAAGTTTTCAATTTTTATTTTTATTCTTTTTATTTTTATTTTTTTATTTTTTATTATTATTATTATTTTTTCCTTTTAGCCCTTTTACCGTTAGTCCTTACCACTTCAATTAACAACCGTTAAGCATTTAACTTTGCTTTCAATTGCACCATTAGTCTTTGTGTGTGTTTTAATCAACAGTTAATCATTTTAACTTAAAAGTGTAGTAACCGTTCATCCTTTTAGCTCATCAATCGTTAACAAAAGTTCAAGTTCTTCATTTACAACAACGATTTCACCAAAAACGATCCATAACAATTATCATTTCACGGTTTCTTCTTGATTTTGTAAAATCCCGTTAAAATTTATTCGTTTCTCGGTTTAAATTCATAGATTTGTAATTCCCGTGATTGTATAATTTCTTTTCTCATAACCACAATCATACACAATCACTTAATATACTAAGATCCTTAATTTATATCACACATTCGGAAATTTCATGGTATCTTGATTCGAATTCACAAGATGAGAGGTAGCTTCCTGTTGCAACAAATGAAAATACAAATGCAATAGGAAAGTTGAATGACATCTGCTTCAAGCTATACTTCATTCACTTCTACAGGTTTTAATAGATGAATCAAAATCCAAGGAGAGTATCCGAATACGTATGCATTATGGACACTTTTTGGTCAAGATAATGGACTTTCACAGTACGATGTTCTTAACTCGGGATCAATTACCAAAGCAGATTGACAAAAGATGAATTCAAAAGTAAGATAAAATCCTATGGCCTGCATTTGGTCGTGCTCAACAATCAGTTTCTAGAAGTTCATCGATTGGCAATACTTCTTGGATTATGATAGTGAAATGACAGAAGAGTATTTTGCTAAATACACTGGAATCACTGTCAAACAGTTCAGAGACAAGTTATCCAAACACATGGAGAATGTAAGAAAGTCTGTTGCTGAAAAGAGCTCGTCAGCAAAGTCAGTATGAAAAGATGGGTGAATAACAGCAGATGAAGACGCAAAAGAGTAGATTGATCTGGTTAGTGCATTATGATGATGATCCGTGTAAGCAATTGGATGCTAGTTTAGTCGCTTTCAGAATGAATGGGACAAAGTCAGATGAGCATCTACAACAGCAGTTCAGGGGACTTATATCACACATGATGTAGATGCAGATATCAGACTAGTAAATGACCAAGTGCCATTTGCTGAGGTACAATTGACTGCTCAACATAATGTCCTTGCTAATGAACAACAAACATAATGGAAGCTTTCTGAACCAATATATGACACTTATCTGTTGGAAGAAGTGTTGATCAGCAATACCACTCCTGATTCAACAAATATGTGTCATAGGGGAGGAGAGATTGACCAGGATGCTGAATAATATCAAGCAAAAAGTCCTTTGCTTAAGGCTGAGTTTCTCAAAACGAATGATATGGTTGAAAAAGAAGTTTATAATGAACTTTCAAACAAATTTTTACAACTTGAAAAACATTGTATTTCACTTGAAATTTCAATGCCACAAGATGAAAGTTTCAAAGTAACAGACCATGTAAAAACCAGGGATGTTCCCTGAGTTTGTGAATTTTTTGAGATAAATGATTTAGTGAAAGATCAGCTTCAGGCCATAAACCACACTATTTTGTAACTTGGATGAATCAAATTAAAAGTGTAAAGGAAGCAAGTAATGAAGCCAAGGTTAAACATGAAATTGATGTTTTGGAAACAATAAACATTGAACTAGAAAGTAGTGTGGCTAAATTACTTGCCAGAGAAGAGGACAGGTAAATAAGTGAAAATGATGCCATTTTAAAACGGAAATTACAAAGAAACTTTATGATTCTATGAAAAGACACGAATTCAGACGAAAGATCTTAATGAAATCACTGATTCGCTCATAGTTAATATAGTAAGACTGTTGAAAAATGTTGATTCTTAAACCTCAGATTCAGGAAAAGGTTTTTGAAATTGCTACTTTGAAAAACAAATTACAAAAGTTAAAAGGAAATAGTGTGGATACTAAGTTTGCAAAACCATCAATCTTGGGGAAACCGCTTTTACAATCACCAGATACCAGTTCAGTTGGTTAGACAACCGATGCGTTTAATACTGAACGAACCTAACTTTCAAAACCACGGTTTGCCTCCCATGTTGATGTGATAATAACGTTTTGTCAAAACAAGTCACTCCTCATTATTTGCCTAAAGTATCGAGAATATTTGCTTGCAAAACCTACACGTGATAGCATGGCTCATTAGGAATAGTCAGAATAATGATTATGGTTACAATTGATATAGGCTTATAATCACTATCTAAAGGAAGCTAGGAAAAAGATACCAGAAAGGAAATAGGAATTTAAGAACTAGTTGTGATGTATACTACTAGTCTACAAAACTTACTAATGGTAGCAAACCAATCCTTGGAGAAACTCAATCAAAATCTAGGAGTTTGCCTTTTATCTAGAGTTGTTGTCGGAATGTCAAATGGTGTGTCGCTAGTAAGATCCACTCTAGCAATTCTAGTTTTTTTCTAACTCCAAACACTTTGTTTGCTCATACGTGTTATAAATGTGTCTTTAATGCATTCAGGAAATTGTATAACAAAATTACTGAAGAGTGAATTCCTCCGTGCTAAGGTTCAAATCCCTAAGACTAGAAAACAACAAACATAACTCGTTGAACCAAAAAGTCATACTCAGAAACTAGTAGGAGATTGCTGATAGGACAAAGGTTTTCTCCCCGAAGGGTCTTCCGTTGGTGCATGAGAATCCACAAACACTCTAGATCTTGTCTTAAGTGGTCAACCGTAGGTAGATTTTTCAAGATTGCTGGGTCTTTAGGTGTGATACCTACTGGAAAGATGTTCACCGATAAACACAACCAACTGTTTGACAGTGACCTCCCACATGGTTCAATATGATGATATCACTTAATCCTTTGAATGTGATCAACTCTTAATGTCAGTGCATGGTGCCTCTTACTTAAGTGCAAGTACATCTTGTTAATCTTATAAAAGGAAAAGACTCAAAAGTTTGGTTTGACGAAAAAGACTAATATCTCATAAACCAGTCGGTTCATGGGATTCAAATCTGTTGCACATAAACAATGACGTTTTGTCCATATCAGTTCAGGCCTCACTCTTTCTCGACAATGGTGTCTGCTGACAACACATTCAAGCCCCGCCTCTTCAAAGAAAAGAAAGGTGTATGCTTCAGTGTGCTTTATCTTTAAGAGGAGAGAATCTTCCTTGTTTTAGACAATTCTCATCAACAAGTTCATGCTTTTCCTATGCTTGTTCTGTACTTCAAGTGGATCAAAGTACCTTTTGTTTTGTAGTATTATTCACTTGTTCAATTCAAAAATGGCAACCTATATGCAATTTTTTAAGGCGGGAGTAGTGTGAATAAACTACAATTGTTGATTGATGTTTTAGAAAATGGTATACGGATTCCTGAATAAATCGTTCAGGTCCCAAACCAACTTTTGACTCCTTAAAATAATCAGTTCAGGACTCGTGACACAAAACCTCCTTCTCCGAATACCTAATGTCCACCAATAAAGAATGACTGAGATACGTTTATTGTGCCCATTGTTGATGAGTACTTTTTTCAATCCTTCACCAAGTGTTGTTCAACCTCCCCACCCACCCCCCCATGTTCTTGTAGCGTGTTGTTCAAGATCTGTTGTTTTAACTGGCTACACCTTCAATGCAACGAGAATTAAATCACGTTAACCTTCTACAAGTACATCACAAACACTTAAGAAGAACAAATCTCCAGTTATTTCTTACTAGTGTTGAAGAAGATGATCATGGTATTAAAGTTACACACATGGATAATGATCGATAATTTGGTCTTCCAATTCCAGAAACTCTTTTGCTTGAGAATCCTCATCCTGAATTGTTATTCCAACCAACGTGCATTCAGGGTAATTAACTCAAAGAGCACATCGAAAAATATGGTCAAAGGATCATTCGCTTGATAAGATTATTGAGTGATTCCTTCCAGAACGGTATCCTCAAGACTCCAACCTAAACCAAATTCCCTATTCTGCTACTTTTGAGCTTTCCATCTTCTTCAATGGAAACACAAAGTTTTAAGATGCATTAACCAAATCCGTTGGTTTATGCCATGAAGAGCTCTATGAGTACAAACTTTTGGAGATTTGGGTGCTCTGTACCTCTTCTAGGATAAGTGTATGATTATTACTTGAAGTGGGATTTTAGGTGAAATTAGATAAACTGGAGGTGTTCTGAAAAACAAGGCCAAATCATAGAGCAAATGAAAATAGAAGTGGTTGTGCTTTACTTCGTCTCGACACTGAATATTAGCTGGCAAATATCTTCTCCAAGCCCGGTTAGGACAGAAAAAACTTGAATTCTCATGTTAAAAGGTTGAATGCAAAGCATGTCTCTCGGAAAACGCTGAAAAAACTGGCAGACGGATAAGAAAGAGTTATAGTGGGTATTCTTCATGTATCATGTTGTAAATTTATAAAACCAGAAAAACACAAAAGATTTTTATTTTTATAAAACTTTTCATAACAAAATACAAAAATATAAATCAGAAAATACCAAAAATATGTTTTTCATGTCTTGTTTTGCACGATATATTTACGTCTTTAGAATGTCATTCAATAATGACCGTTGCCTGTATACAAAAGTTTTCGAACAGAAGTTTTCATAGTATTTTCAATACATGTCTAAAATTGGCTTGCAGTTTATTTCAGGCTGCAACCCGCTTTTCAAATTGAGGAAAGCTCGTCGCCAAAAAAGACGGTTGTTTCTAACAAAGGGTGATAAGGTCTCGGGCTTTGGATTACTATTATATACATGCAACTCGATCTAATAGTTGTCCTTCAGTGCATTTTAATTTCTTGTTAAAGAAGTGAAGTCTTTTTTTTTTAACCCAAATAATTTTTGTATATGATTCTTTAATATTATTTGTCTACCCTGTTTAACCATTGGTGGTATAATGTTGTTCTTTTCAAAAAAAAATCAAAAATATTGGGGGAATCAATGTTTTCAGTAATCACAAAAAGATTTTCAAAAGACACTTTGACATTCAAACAATTACAACTGCCTATTTTAATAGAAAAGGGTCATCATTTGAGGGGTGAGAATAAAAGTGTCATATAATAATCTTTTATAAACGGTCTTTTCAAATAGTACGGAATAAACGGATTAAAGTTTTTTGATAATGACGGATAACAATTTAAGGGGATGTTATTTAGATTAACTACAAGGGCTTTTGATGTCATTTGTTTGAAAACTATATGGGATTATTTGCGGGACATTAAGACTTAGTAGAATTCAGGCTTTCTAACTAATTGACTCAGTATTGCCCACCTATAGTTTGTGAAACGGACTTAGGAATGCTTTGGGAAATTCTCCAAGTTGTAAATTCTTGATGCTATTCTCAGATGATAGTTTTAAGCTTAGTAATTCTTCGAACACGATCTCAAGTATAGGTGCGTACAAGGTTTTGCTGATTTCGTGGTATCGAAACCAGCAAAAGGGTATGGAGTAGTTTACTGATGTTAAACATGTAATGTGATAGAGTCAAAGCCTTCTTCAATTTTAGGCTATTCAGGAAGACAAATATCATAACCGCAGAGAAAATTAGTGTCTTAACTTGTTACTTTCAGGTGCACTATTTATTTCACATAGGGAAAGAGGATATCAGTGTATTTTTAGTTATGCTCATTTTGAGATACCAAAGGGAAAGTGTTGTTAGTGGATTTATTAATAGCCCCCCCCCCCCCCAAAAAAAAAACCCCCCCCTCACCAAACCGTGATGAGAAGATTGTTTCTGTTTCAATTTATGTTTCTCGATCGGTCTACCACTAAGCTTATTATTTAAAGAAGGTAGAATATAATGATTAAAGACATACACATAGGTATATGATGATACCTTTAGTAGTCAAGTATCCTGCAGTGAAGAAAATGTTTACATCCGAGACTTAGTTGATTAGGGATAATCATTCGGTATTAGAGGGTTATAATTGTGTCTCGGGACTATTTGACTTTGGTGTTTCAATTTATTTCATCACTATTCAATAAGGAGAAATTCAGTCTCCGGGGGACTTAATGACTTTGATGTTATGGATTCAAATTAATTGTGTATTTCGAATATTTGGACTCTTATTTACAGCAAGTCTTTTTTACGGCTATGCAAGAATATTTGTATTACTCAGAAAAAATTGACTGGTTCGGGGGAAGCTAAGACATACTGCAATATTAGAGAGTAGCGTGACGGACTACAGATTGCTACATGACAAATTGACTGGCCAACATTTCGATTTGAACATTTTCGGGTTGTCTCATGATATGATCATGTACATCATTAAGTAGTTTTAGTTGTGGTAATCCGTGTTATGGTCCATTTTTAGTATTTTTTCATGGAGTTTCTCGTTAAACTCTAAAAATCTATATAAGGCCTTCTAATGACACTATAGATATCCCTTCATTAATTGTGGGGGAGAATATATTGTTCCAATATCGGCTTGTATTTAATCAGACACATTTCTCCTAAATTTGCTCAACATATTTAATCAAGAGATCTTAAATCTTAAAGGGTTTGAAATTTTTAATCAGGGAAGAGATGTGATTTAATATTAAATCTGTAAAAATGTGATCTATTAAGACTTAAGCAGGTAATCCTCATCCATGTTGCCAAACAATTTTGCTCTCGCTCGCGACGACTTGTTGAGGGGGAGCGTTTTGAAATAATCCAAACAACAAAGTACATGGCTTTGATATTATATCCACAGTACCTTGGTTATTTTTCATTGGTTTAAGGCTGAGGAGAACAGAACAAAAAAACAAAGACTATCAACCAAAACAATATGAACTACCAAAGATTCCGACCATGTATTTACTTTATCAAAGTGGATAAGGATGAATCAAGGTTATGTACTCGTTCCACGTTCCCGCCAGGCCAGAAGGGATCTACCCAGGGACAATCTATTGTTAAGTGAGAATAAGTGGTATTTAAGTGCAAGATGAGAGGAGCTAGTGCTGGAACAAACCCAACAAGGTTCTAGTTATGAAGTCTCAGTAAGCACTGAAGGGGTTGAAAAGAAAGCAATCTTCCTCAAACATTAGACAGAAACCGAGTCACTACATATGCTGTCAAAATCATATGGTTGATTGCTGACATTGATACAAGTATCAAGGACCCAGTGATCGTGCACAATCCCTTCTAGCCATCTCAAGCATCCTAAAATGAGATTTGTTTCATTCTACATGGAGATCAATACATGTCTATTGTTCGTTGGAAACACTTACTCCAACTTAAAACGTATATATTATATGATATAAAGTAGTTTCAAGGATGAGGAATCCGTGAGATCAAGAAAAACCGGAAACAGTATAGAGTGTTCCCGGGCGTTAATGTCACACGAGGCTGAAATGGAAAATCGCAAGACGATTGATGATGGAGCTTGAACTGTCACAGGAATGATTGGGAATTTAAACTGAAGTTAAATGAACATAAAAATTTAAACAAATAACATAAACTGGAAATTGAATTAAAGCTATAAAACTTTTACACTAAGCACAATTAAGCTAATCTTAATCTAATATAGGCAAATTAAGCATGCTACTTAAGCTAAATTACACCAAGAGAAACACAACAGTACTAACAAACAGTACCACCAGCTATTATACACCAGTACTAACTTGAGTTAGTTATGCTAGGTGTTATTTAGTACTGCTAGGTATGTTGATATCCAAGAAAATGAACTAGCAAGTACTAACTTAGAGTTAGTACTGCCTCGTTTGAAGTTTGATGTCTTAGTATCGTCCTAAAAAGATCTTGCAGTACTAACTTGGAGTTAGTACTGCTTTTTTAAAAACAGCATTTGATATTTCCAATAATCATTTTAGTCAAAATTATTAAAAACAGATTATCAAATAACAAAGTAAACACTTATAAGCAATTTTCTATCCATAATAAGCACTTAATATAAGCATGAATTATGTATTAGCAGTATAAATTACACCATCAGTTTTGTTTTTATTTTTTTATTTTAAAAAAAAAAAAAAGGTTAAAACTTGCAGTTTCATAGATAAGTAAGAAAAAGAGTGACTTACTTACACCATTGCTCAAAACAGGGTCAAACAATGAATCTTACAAGCTCTAGCTCTGCATAAATAAGCTAGTGAGATAGTCCATAAGCCATCCAAAACTAGGTTATCATCCATAACATAAGTGAGGTATATTTTGAGAGTGATTGGTGTGTACAAAAATATATTAAATATATATAATAAACATAAATATATAATAATATAAATTCTTTTTTTTCTTAACTAAACTTAACCTTTGAAGTTCACTTAGTTTAAAACAGTTTTGTAAACAAGCTGTATTGATGAGCTTTTTAACATAAACAACTAATTCAGAAACTAAACAACTTGGGATTACAATAGTTATTTAAAAACTCAAATTTGCATTACATTTGGAAATGTTACAAAGCTGAAAGCAAAGCTGTAAATGACTGAAAATTAAGCTTAAGTTAAATTAAAAACTAAAAAATAACTAGTTATGTAAAAAAAGAAAGATTAGATCCTCTACAATGAGCTACATTGGTCCTATTTATAGCCAAAGTCTTCATAGCTTGGTCTTTGGGGGCTTGTGCTAGTTGTGTGAGAGCTTTCACAAAAGCTAATCACAGCTCCATCTTCTTTGTGCTTCATTTGAGCAATCTCAGCATCGAAATGGTTTGTGACGAGAGTGAGGATGCAACTTGGAAATGTGGGTTTTAGAGGAGTGAGGGGTGTGGGGTTCTTGGTCAAGTGGTTGATTGGAGCATGGCGCGCGCTGTGTGTTAGAAGTATTGGTGAGAAAATTAGGGTGCAGGCTTGGTTTTGGTGTTGGCGAGGAAAGTTTATACAAAGTATGGGTTTGGACCAGCGAGATGTTGAGATCGATTAGATGATGTTTGGTTTGTTGGACGTCTATTTGAGGGTCTCATCGCTTAGTTTTGTCTTTCTTTGTTTCATCTTTTCGTTTTTCCCTTTTTTGCTCTTTTATACGTTGAAGTTTCGCAGATTCTTTGGCAACAATTCAACCCTGTGGTCTTATGTTTAAGAGAAGAGATAGAAAAATAAAGGTTCTCTTTTCTTTGGCTATTTTGGCCCTAGGGTTATGTATATTTTCAAGAATTTGCACTCTCTCAGCCCTGTGTTCGCTATTGTGTCCTTTTATAATATAACCTTAGGTGTGTGTGTGTGTGTTTTGTGTGAACTATGTGATTGGGATGTCGTTTTTGACTTCACACACTCACTCTCTTCCATTCCAGTTTCTGGTTGTTGCGGTTTTTGGCTCTTGTTTTTAGTCCTTTAGAGTAGAAGATATACGTTCCGGACAAACAATTGTGTAGCAAAAAACAAAGTTTTGGCAGTTTTGGTTGTTTTGTAGTAGTAAGCATCGTGTTTGTTAAGTGTGCGAGTAAGGTGAGCTCTCTCTGGTGGTGATACAGTTCGCAGGGTGAACGATCTAATCGCACCAGAAGAATCACTACGGATGTGGGTCTGGAGGTCTCTCAGTACGTGTTTGGCGAGAGTTGTGACGTGTGAGAGAGATCAAGTGTTCTCGCCTCCTACGTGTCTGCGCAAGCTCGCGCATTTAGGTCACGTCGTGTGTGTCTGTGTATCACCAGTCGTAACACGTTCACAAACTAAAGCCAGTGTTCTTTTGGATCTTCTGATTCGTATCTTGTTTTCTTGTCTTTTCGTAGTCTCTTTTTGTGATGTTTCTGTAAGATATAGTATCTACACTGAGGATGACTAATCGAGATGCGTCGATACGCCGTGTCCCGCTAGTCGCGTGCATCACCTCCCCCCTCACGCGCTCTGTCACACCCATGCGGATAAATGAATCCGTCTCCCTCTCGCTCCTTGCTTCTCATACCAACTTACAAGCCACTAAGCATCGCAAAAACAAGATTTGTCCGAATAAGTTTATATGTCCTAAGCCCTCATACTTCTCTGACTGTCAATTTCTAACCTCCCAACATGGATATACGATTGAATGTGTGTACTCATTTTAATTTAACATAGACTCACTTATTTTCTAGTATTAATTCAAAAATGAATAGACTCAAAGGCGCAGTAAAGTTCGCTTTACATCCACTATTATTTACGTCTGTGCGAGGAAAAGTGTCAAGTCGCTACGGACGTGCGAGGAAACCGTCGGTGGCAGGTTTACGTCGTGCGAGTAAACTGGTCAAGTCGCCTACGACGTGCGAGGGAAAACCGTCGGGGCAGTTTTACGACGTGCGAGTAAAAACTTGGTAAGCGCTACGACGTTGCGAGGAACCGTCGGGCAGGTTTACGTGTTAGAGGAAAATTTGGTCAAGTCGCTACGACGTGCGAGGAACCTTCGGGGCAGTTCTACGGTCGTGCTGAGGAAACTCTTGGTCAAGTCGTATCGGGACATGCGAGGACGTCGGGGCACGTTTACGTCGTGCGAGGAAACTTGGTCAAGTCGCTACGACGTGCGAGGAAAACGTCGGGGCAGGTTTACGACGTGCGAGGAAACTTGGTTCAAGTCGCTACGACGTGGAGGAACCGTCGGGCAGGGTTGTTACGACGTGTGAGTAACCTTGTCAAGTCGCTACGACGTGCAGAGGAACCGTCGGGGAAGTGTTTACGTAGTTAGGAGGAAAGTTGGTTCAAGTCGTACGACGTGCTGAGGACGGTCGGGGAGGTTTACGACGTGAGAGGGAACCTTGGTCAAGTCGCTACGACGTGCGAGGAACCGTCGGGGCACGTTTACGTCGTGCGAGGAAACTTGGTCAAGTCTGTATACGAGGGCCGAGGAACCTTGATCTGTTCCGATCTCGACTTTAAGGATCCTTTTATGGGGTTTGGTCTACAACGGGCCTAGGAACGATGAGGAACTCGAATCAGATAGCAAACTACAACATTGTCGGGAACCAAGGTGTGAGAGAGGGACATGATACCCCCTATATTATACTTTTGAGAAAAAACTTAAGTGACAGGAACAGACATTAAATTTTTGAGGGAGTCATTACTATTTTTGTAATTTTACATAACTCATTCGTTTGCTTCGTATTGAGCCGAAATTTTTTGTGTTCCATCTCTAAGATGAACATGAGGACTTGAAATAAAATAAAAAGCATTTTTGGGTTTCTCGAGAGGGTCTCGTTTGCAACGCGGCGTCACGTGACGACCGAGTCGGAAGTCGACGAAACGTGGCCGGATTGGCACGACGATTCTTGGGCGACGGAGATAATGAACATAGTTGGAATGATAGATAGATATCGCGGCTTTCGTGTAACCACTTTGAGATGTGTTGTACTCGCGTTTTAGTTTTTTCGTCGTTTGCAGCAAAGTTGGCATGCGATGATGTTATTTCTTATTGATATCAATGATTGACTTTGAGAATGACATTTTCGCGACAAGTGTTATTCGAGCTTCGTAATCTTGAGCGTATTCATTGTGACGTAACTTGGCATGATCGCCAAGTCTCTGGTGTTGCGACGACACTTTCCCCGGTTAATTCTTTCACAAACGTCTACGGCGGTTGGTCGGCATAACTTTAAAGCGTCGTAACTTTTAACTCGGACGTCGGATTGAGACGATATTTTTTGAATTACCATATTTTTTTGATATTTCTTGAATTACCATATTTTTTAAGCCGCGCTTGGCATAAAGGAATGACGTCGTGTAAGTTTCTTATATTGCTTGCAAATTGACTATAACATAATAACTTGTGCAAACTATGACGGGTGCGATCATACCAGCACTAATGCACCGGATCCCATCAGAACTCCGCAGTTAAGCGTGCTTGGGCGAGAGTAGTACTGGCTTGGGTGACCCGCTGGGAAGTCCTCGTGTTGCACCCCTCTTTTTTATCCGATATCACAACTTAGTGCTTCCGAGATGGTTTGCCTTTTTTATCCGATATCACAACTTAGTGCTTCCGAGTAGTACTGGAGGTGCACGGGGATGGTTTAATAGAACCAAAGAATCAATCACTTGTTAGGTCGACTTAACTGCTAAATGTTTTGGTAAATACTACCCGCCTTCTCGCATCGAGGGAAATAACACTCCCGTAATAAAATAGGACCAAGCCAATCCAAGATTCCAAGGTTGGTTGGCTACAAAGTTTGTAAACTATAAAACGATAGATATATTCACCAAAAGAGCTTTGTGGGATTACTGAAAAATGGGTAGTGATGAAATTGAGGTATCTAATGATGAATCTTCTGATCTTGAAGAATATTGGAGTGATAAGGAAGAAACCGCCGAAATTTTTAAGATTGAAACTGATGTTTTTTACTACGAGACGCCTCTTTGTTTGGCATTTAAAGAATTTAATTATCTTATCAAAGTAGATCCGGACCTACTTACAAAGGATATTACGGGGTTTAAAACCTATGAAGATTACAAAGACGACTGGATCTACGAATGGAACGAGAATGTACCATGGGTATATGACAAGCCATGGCTTGATAATGGAATATGGAAGGAACTGAAACCAGTCAAACATACTTGCAAGTCTTTCAACTATAAAACTGGGTGTTCGGTATGGCCAACTTGTAGTTGGAGAGAAGATGGTTATTGTAATAGAGGACATTTGCTCGGAGCTTACCATATTGGAAACTCGCTCCATTACCAAGACCTTGAATGGTACGAGGCTTTAGAAGATAGTGAACTAAAAGATGAAGCTTTAAGGAATAAAGCTATCATGGAGGGCATGATCAGTAATAATGAATCAAGCAATGATTGTTGGAAAAGATGAAGGAGCCATAAGATTTACTACCACGATTATGATGAAGGGGAATATAAAAACGAAACTCATGAAGAAGGACATGAGTTATGTGGTATCAAAATTCGCAAGGAGCTGGTTTGCCAAATAAAAAGAAACAAGATGATCAAATATTCGTCTAATGGTGAAGAAGAATATGTTGTCGTAAAAGAAGACGAATACAATGATCTTACAATCACAAGTGAAGAGGCGTGTCGAGCTTACCAGGAAATCTTTCGGATGATGGACGAAGGATGGATGGTTACGCGCACCGAGTGAGAAGCTGAAGAAAAGTCTAACTTAAAGACTTCGCTGTAAACAAAAGTGCTTCACGAGAGACAACCCGGATTGTTATTTAATTTTATCGAGTCTGTCTTCCCAGACATCAATACGTCGTATCCGCTCCATATCATACGGCGTATTTATTGTCTAGACGTTATCAGTCTTTACTTTTTATGCACTTTAAAAACATTATTGTCAGTTCTGGCAGTACGGCGTATTCATGTACATGATGCGGCGTATTCACCAAAACTGACCCGTATTTAGTTTGTTTAGTTTTAATTTAAATTAACCGTAGGTACCAAGATAGGAATACATGTTTTTTCCTATGTTTTATACAGGACCTCATGAAAGAAATATCGACGAATATTAGTGGAGAATTTACAAATCTGGAAATCTTGAAGTGTTAGAGTCTTGAAACTTCAAGGCGGATGTTCCACACGAATTCTTGCTCAATAACTCAACATGGAGAATCTACCGAGCAAATATCAGGGGAGTTTCTCATTCTAATTCTTTTCAATTCCCGTATTTAATGTTTTATATATACAACGAGGACGTTGTATAATTCAAGTGGGGGGATGGAATTAGAATGTATACTTGTCCTATTTTTCACACTAAAATGCTTAAAATATGCTCAAATTTAAAAAATTTCAAGCATACTTTTGTGAAATTACATATTACATAACCCGCACACAATAACCCTTGTTAGATATTGTGAGGATTTAACCTTATCCGTTTCCAAATGTTTACCTAAATTCTACAAAATATGAGTGTTCCGGTGATGTTGTAGACTTTAGAACTTGGCTTGGTATATCTATTCGAGACCGCAATAATGAGTACTATGGATTTAGATAGAGTAACTTGTTTAAATTGGTAAATTTTAAGATTATACCCAAATCGCCTTTACATGTTGCTTATTAACTAACTCCACCGGTTAGTTAACCCCCGTATAAACCCTTTGTTTACTCACTTTAAGAGTAAGATACCCCTAGAACAACCCGTAGAGCTAATCCTTTAGGAACTACACCAATTATTTGTTTTGTTACACCTTTACACCTTAGCCTACCCTGTTATATTAAGTTTATTTTACAGTTGCTAGTCGCTTAAAGTGTAAAGTTTGTATTTCTCGAGTCTTGTGTCTATTTTGGTACGGTTGGAAGAATTTGCACATCGTAAATAGGAATGTATATTATAGTCAAAACTCATATAATTTTACTACCATCGCAATTATTGGTACGTCTTAAGAATGAAGAAATTATCAAAGGAATTATCCAGAATTATTATGATCATGAAGATGGTGAAACTACAACGAGTTTCGTATAGTGTTAGCAAAAAAATCGAAAAGATTAGAAAAATCACAACAAAAAAGAGAAAGAAAAGTTTGAATATAATCGTTTCGCAAGGAATTACATGAAGGATCGATTATTCGTTGATACAAATCGACGATGTAGAGTATTGTATAAAGTGGAAGATATCACCACTTTCCTTGTAAAGTATGTAAAGTATGGGATGTTTGGGAAGTTGACCGTTACGGGAATGCCAACTTCGGTTGTTGTTTTTGATCTATGATCAAGACGTTGTAAATAGCCGTGTCTTTATCATGGTAACGGTCGGGAAAAAGTGTCTAGCAACTTGTATTTTAGACTTAATCTATTTGTGTCGTAATTTTTATTTAGCAACAATTTATTTCCCTTTTGCTAATCATTAACCATGGGTTTTACGCGAAAGAGGATGTGATCGAGCGTGCATGTCTATTCCGTCGTTACGGCCATGTATGCATGTCTCAGCTGCCTTGTTGGTTTATTACTATTGGTGAAAGTTAGAAGATCCATACCCTATATTACTCTACTATTCCTACTCTTTAGCTTATTCGAGGTGGGAGTGAGCAGTCACATGTGTCTATCCCGTTGTTATGGGTGTGTATGTGTGGTCTTTGTCGCCCTCCTGGAATATTGGTATCGATAAAGATTAGTTAGAGTAATCAACCCTAAGCCTTATCATACAAACCCATATTTACCTTTATAAACTTGTTACTCCTTAGCTTTAGCGGTGGAGATGTGTATCCTTGCCAAGCTTATGATAGAATACTCGTCACGACCGAGCAATTGAGCGAATTAGTTACATGTTACCACATAGATTAGTTAAGTGATTTGAGTGTTTTCATCTTCCTATTTCGTGAGGTGTTTGGTTGTGTACTTGTAATAGATCAAATAAATGCTTTAACGGAAAATATCCTTAGGGATACATTTTTATAAACTTCTAAAGGCTACTTGAGGACAAGTAGGATTCAAGTGGGGGGATATTTGATGACATCAAATAACGTCTATTTTATAGCATCATTTATCCCATGTAATTAACCCATTTTGTATAATTATTGCAAAGAATTGTTACTTAATCATTTATATTTGAGAATTGCAGTAATTATGGAGTACTTGGTGAATATTAGCAAAAGGCGCGCATTCTGGAGCTTAAACGAAGATATTTTGAAGATTACTATTTAGACAACCAATACGCCGTATCCATCAAGGAAGATACAGCATATGCGTGCCTGCACTCACCAAAGACCACAAAGGAAACTTGATCAATACGCCGTATCCATAGAAGCCCAATACGTCGTATTGAAGATATAGAAGGTGAATATTCTAGAAGATATCAAACGTGGTCTCTACTCCAAGAAACCCTAATACGTCGTATCCTACACATTGGATACGCCGTATCGACACCGACTCCAGACCCTATAAATACAAAACTTAAAAACGAGTTTTAAGTGTGCTAAATCATATTCTCGATACCTAAACCACAAAAGTCGATTTTTAGAGGAGAAAAAGAGCAGAAAAGGTCATGCAACATATTCCAATCCATATAAGACAACGTGTAATTTCTTATACTTTTGTAATCGTTCACTTTTTGGTATCATTCGTTAACTCGGTTAGTTTACCTTGGCTAAAACAATTACACTTGTGTTAATTATGATGTTTTAAGGCTAATATTCATGTATTAGCCATTATTATGAAGATTTGAATGTTTGGTTTTGTCTATATCTTGATTGCTTAATTTATCTTTATATGCTTGTTTATGTTTATCAATATACTTGTTTACGTGCTTTTGTATGCGACCCATCATTCAACTGGATCTAGTGATACGGACCAAGTAATCTAGATGTCAGGATAGCTCTCCGTGTAGTGATTTATACATCTTGTTAGCCTCACTTTTTAGTGAAGCTGGCGTCTTACACGCGAATTGGACTAGTCTTGGACACTGCGTGTCACGCAAGGGTCAGTTATGTAAACTAGGAATAGTTTGCTTTTTCTTTTAGTATAAATACCCCTCATGGCTCTCCATGAGGGGTGGTAGATGTTCATTTTTCTCATTTTTCCTTTCAATCTAGTATTTCCTCTTTTTGTTCAACTCACCATCTCTCTACTTTCTCTCACTAGAAAACATAATGATTCATCTTGTGTTCTTTTATCAACCAAGACCCCCCCGAATAAGGTGTTTTGATTCGTTGTACAATTGGTATCAACGAGTATGTTCTCGATTATAAGCTATCTTTGCCCTATCTTTGCCTTTAGATTATGAGCTTAGTTGGACCGGCAGGTGACCCAGGGATCAACAAGTATATTCTCGATTAATTGGTAAAGACTTGGTTAGTGGACTACTACTGTATGAATTGCCATTAAGCAGTAAGTGGGTAAAGTCTCCATGAGCTAGGGTTTAACAAGATC